>PVLC010014670.1:19705-39027 GCA_004027655.1 Graphiurus murinus | reverse complement strand
TAAGTTGCAGAGGGCCTCACTAAGCAGCTGAGGCTGGCCTCGAACCCGGATCCTCCAGTCTCAGCCTCCCAAATGCTGGGTTTACAAGCTTTCACCACCATGCCTGGCCCCTATTTTCTTTTTTAGTTTGAAACAGGGTCTCTCTAAGTTGCCGAGCGTCTCACTAAGTTGCTGAGGCTGCCCTTGAACCTGCAATCCTCCTGTCTCGGCCTCCCAAGTTCTGGGATTGCAGCCATGCGCCATCACGCTAAGCTGGAACCTGAGTCTTCCCGTGTCGGTGACATGAGTAAAGGCTGGCGTGGAGCCCCGCAGGTCCCCTTGCTCTCAAGACCCCCCGGCCTGATCCCAGGAGTCAGGGAGCTGTCAGGCAGCAGCCTCCTAAAGGAGTCTCAACCACTTTGCAGCTGGCCTTGGTGCAAATCAGGAACTTCAAAGACTCACGTCACTGCAGAGGAGCCCTCTAGTGGCCACCGTGGGGCCCCGGGGACCTTATTCCTATTCTTCCTGACGCTGCAGAGAAAAGCCCAGAAAGAAGCTGGAAGAGAGGTCCCCTCAGCCCAAGCCAGGCGCCTGCGCAAGGCCACCACACGGGCCGTGGCGGGCAAGGGGCCGAGGGAAAGCCAGGTGAGAGGTGTCCACACGAGGGTCACGCAGTAAAACGCGGCTGTGCAGACAAGACCGGCGTCGGTAGCGCTGTCAGCTGCGGCTGCTCCATGGGCCCCTGAACCCGGGGTAACAACAGAGGGGTGTGTGGGGAGAGTGGGGACACCCAAGTGCAGGAACAGATGCAGCCCCAACACGGGCGGGCTCAGCCTGTGCTCTCGTCCACTGGGCCAGGCCGGCCAGGCCCGCGGGTCAAACAGCGATGAGAGCAGACGGAAGTCCAGGCTTCATGTTGCCACGTGATGCAGATGTGAGCGATGAACGTGAGTCCATGGCAACTGTCAGAATCAAGACGAGGCAACTGTGCGCAGAGCCAGGAGGACGAGGAAGGGTTCTCACGACTACCACAGGGCTGCCTGGTAGTTGTCATCACAGGACCCCTGCAAGGCACCGCCACCGAGGCCACCCTCACCTCATACAAAAGGCACTTCCTTTTGGCGGTGCTGGGGATTGAACCCAAGAGCATTCTACGACTGAGCTACACTGCCTTTTTTTTTTTTTTTTTTTTTTTTCAGTACCGGGGATTGAACTCAGGGACATTCTACCTCCGAGCTATACCCCCAGCCCTATTTTTTATTGTTTATTTTGAAACCAAGTCTCACTAAGTTGCAGAGGGCCTCACTAGGTAGCTGAGGCTGGCCGCGAACCCGGATCCTCTGGTCTCAGCCTCCCAAATGCTGGGATTACAAGCGTGCGCCACCATGCCCGGCTTTCCTTTTTTATTTTATTTTATTTTATTTTATTTTATTTTATTTTATTTATTTATTTTTTTTTTGCGGTACTGGGGATTGAACTCGGGCATTCTACCTCCGAGCTATACCCCCAGCCCTATTTTTTATTCTTTATTTTGAAACCGGGTCTCACTAAGTTGTGGAGAGCCTCACTAGGTAGCTGAGGCTGGCCGCGAACCCGGATCCTCCGGTCTCAGCCTCCCAAATGCTGGGATTACAAGCGTGCGCCACCACGCCCGGCTTCCTTTTTTATTTTAAAACAGGATCTCACTAAGTTGCTGAGGGTCTTGCTAAGTTGCCCAGGATGACCTTGAATTTGGGATCCTCCTGCCTTAGCCTCCCAAGTACTGGGATTACAGGTCTGTGCCAGCACACCCAACTACTTTCTTGCAGTACTAGGGGTCAAACCCAGGGCCCTGCACAGTAGGCAAGTGCTGTACCTGTGAGCTGCACCCCCAGTCCCTTCAGAAGTACTTCTAGAGCCGGGCATGGTGGTGCACGCTTGAAATCCCAGTACTTGGGAGGTTGAGACAGGAGGATGGCAGGTTCGTGGGTAGCCTCAGCTACTTAGTGAGGCCCTCAACAACTGAGTGAGACCCTGTTCCTAAATAAAGAATAAAAAATGCGGCTGGGCTTAGTGAGGCTCTCTGCAACTTAGTAAGACCCTGTTTCAAAATAAAGAATTAAAAATAGGGGGCTGGGATGTACCTCAGTGGTAAAGCGCTCGCTCTGCAAGCCTAACGCCCTGGGTTCGATCCCCAGTGCCAAAAAGATCGAAAAAAAAAAAAAAAAATAGGGCTGGGGGTGTAGCTCAGAGTTAGAATGACCCTGAGTTCAATCCCCAGTGCGGAAAAAAAACAAAACAAAACAAAAAAAAAGAACAAAAGAAGTACTTCTATAAAAATATTTGTCAGCCGGATATGGTGGCACATGCCTGTAATCCCAGTACTTAGGAGGCTGAGACAGGAAGATTGCAATTTCATGGCCAGCCTCAGCAATCTCGTGAGGCCCTCTGCAACTTAGACCGTTTAAAAAAAAAATTTTTTTTAAATAGAGCTGGAGGTGTAGCTTATAGGTAGAATGCCTCTGGGTTCAATCCCCAGTATCACAAAAAACAAAACAAAACAAAAAAAACCCACCACCTTCCCCTTGCTGGGCATAGTGGCACACACCTGTGGTTCCAATACTAGGGAGGCTGACAGGAGGATCAGTTTCAAGGCCACTCTCAGCAACTTAGGCTGTGATTCAAAATAAAAGATAAGAGGGGGAAAGGGGTAGCCCAGAGCTAGAATGTCTGGGTCCAACCCCAGTACGGAAACACAAAAAATCAGAAGCTCCCTCCCTCAACCCCTGATGACAGCAGTGTACTGTGGCACACGCTCCTCCACTTCCCAACACTCAGCCACGCCCAATAAACCCACTGTGCTTTTGAGCCTCTCTGCTTAGGCCGACATGCCGTCCACGTCTTAAAGGTACGGTCCCATGAGTGGAGAGGTCTGGAACTGTTTATTACTTCCGACCTGGGGCCCTGGCCCTTTGCTGTCCTCCTCTGGTCTCTAGCATCACTGACCGGGAGCCTCTGGTCTGCTTAGTCACTAGTTTTTTTTTTTTTTTTTTGCGGTACTGGGGATTGAACTCAGGGACATCTACCTCCGAGCTACACCCCCAGCCCTATTTTTTATTCTTTATTTTGAAACAGTCTCATTAAGTTGCGGAGTGCCTCACTAGGTAGCTGAGGCTGGCCTCGAACCCGATCCTCCAGTCTCAGCCTCCCAAATGCTGGGATTACAAGCGTGCGCCACCACACCCAGCTACTAGTTTGCATTTTATCGAATAGCATATGAATAGAATCTGTCTGATACTATTTAACATAGTTTGAGATTCATACTTGTCAGTGTATCAGCACTTTTTCCTTTTTTTTTTTTTTTTGCATTATTGGGGATTGAACTCAGGGGCATTCTACCTCTGAGCTATACCCCCCAGCCCTATTTTATTCTTTATTTTGAAACAGGGTCTCACTGAGTTGTGGAGGGCCTAAGTAGCTGAGGCTGGCCTCGAACCCAGATCCTCCTGTCTCAGCCTCCCAAGTACTGGGCACTTTTTCCTTTTTGATGCCTCAGTAGTTCTCCACTGTAGTGATGTGTCATGGTATTTATCCACCTCTAGTGGATATTAGTACTACTTTTTTTTTTTTTTATTCTTTATTTTGAAACTGAATCTCACTAAGTTGTGGAGTGCCTCACTAGGTAGCTGAGGCTGGCCTCGAACCCGGATCCTCCGGTCTCAGCCTCCCGAATGCTGGGATTACAAGCGTGCGCCATCACGCCCGTCTTTCGCTGTATCCCTTTTAAAGCAATCTCTTCAAGTTAGTTTTTGTTTATGTTGTGAACGAGAGGGTGAAATAGCCTGCCCGAGACGACATAGCAAGTTACTAGAAAAGCTCATGGCACCACAAGAAATCGGAATAAAAGAGTCTGTGGGAAATTTTTAAATGTTTAATGAAAAAAACTTGAGCAATGCATTATTTACACGTGGATAAGAAAAGACGGCAGAATCCCTTTGGCGGGGCTCTTGTGGGCGCAGCTAGAAGAGCTCACACCAACCCATTCAATCGAAGCTGCCCCCAGCATTTCCAAACAGGACTATGAAACGGGCCAGCAGGCCCCAGTTCACATCAGCGAAGGAGCTCCGACTTCAGATCAAATCAGCAACTGAAAACAAGGAACAACGCAGGTTAAGGATGCTACACACAAAAAGAAAAGCTGCAGCCGGGCGTGGTGGCGCACGCTTGTAATCCCAGCATTCGGGAGGCTGAGACCGGAGGATCCGGGTTCGCGGCCAGCCTCAGCTACCTAGTGAGGCACTCCACAGCTTAGTGAGACTCGGATTCAAAATAAAGAATAAAAAATAGGGCTGGGGGTATAGCTCGGAGGTAGAATGCCCCGAGTTCAATCCCCAGTACCGCAAAAAAAAAAAAAAAAAAAAAAAAAAGAAAAGCTGCAAATTCAACTAAGCTCTCACAGAAGACGAGGAGCCGGGGAGTTACTCCTCCACAACTGCACTAACCACAGGTCACTCTTACCGTTCATGGGCATCTCGTCAATCTGAGTCGAGTAGTACTGCTCGATATCTCGGAGGATGCGGATGTCGTCGTTCTTGACGAAATTAATGGCCACACCCTTTCTGCCATATCGCCCCGATCGTCCAATTCTTCAAGAATAAAACAAAAGGACTTCAGTAAACACAGCACGAGGTCTCAGTGCGCACACCCCCGGGGGCAGGGAGCGGGCCCACCTGTGTATGTACAGCTCTCTGTTGTTGGGCAGGTCGTAGTTGATGATGAGGGACACCTGAGGGACGTCCAGCCCCCGGGCCCAGACGTCTGTGGAAATGAGCACTCGGCTGTGGAAAGAAAGTCACAGGAGTCAGTGAGCCGGCCCGGCCAGCCCTCACGGGCATCCACCTTCCAGGCGCTAGAACCACCAGAGTCCCACTCAGAGGGGCCAGGGTCTAGTTACTCAGGCCATGTGCTCGGATTCAAAAAAGAAAAAGAAGAAAAAGGGGGGGTTATCTTTTAGTAATTTGCCTGAAGTCAGTCCCTTACCAGTCACTGGAAGGGAATGAAAAATTCAATCAACGGTACATGCACTGACTTTGGTTCATTGGTTGCACTGTCTTCAGGTTTAAAATTTCACCCCAACACACACATGTCCTCCCAGCCCTAGAGACGTGCCCGGCAGCACTCCAAGTGTGAACCACACAGGAAGACTTGGTATGAAAAAGTGCAAAAAATCAACAACGTTTTTAATACCATTTACATGTTGAAATGACGACATATTGGGTTAACAAATATTAAAAATGAACTTCACCTATTGCTTTTCACCTACATTAATGCAGTTACTGGGAAATTTTAAATGGCACATGTAACTGGACGTTCATTTCCACAGGACAGCGCTGGCCCAGAGGCACTCAATCAAGTATTTATTTCAGGACAGCAGAACAAGAGAGGGAGGCTGAGGCCAGGGGAGGCCTCGCTGCCGTCAGCTGCCACCCAGCTCCAGCCCAGAGGGAGCCGAGGACGGGCTCGCCCAGCATCGGAAGGGGGAAAGGCAGGGAGTCCAGAAGTCCTACAAACGCCAACTGGAGACACAAGGAAACCCACAGCTAGGCATGGCGGAATAACAACTCCCAAAGCCAGAACACAAACAAAAACCAACCTGGAGAGCAGCCTGCAAAACACACACTTGTTTGTGGCCTGAATCCCAGCTACTCGGGAAGCCGAGACAAGGCACTCTCCCAAGTTGAAGGCCAGCCTGGGGAACTGATCGAGACCATCTCAAAATAAAAAATAAAACCAAGCCGGATGTGGTGGCGCACGCTTGTAATCTCAGCATTTGGGAGGCTGAGACAGGAGGATCCGGGTTCGTGGCCAGCCTCAGCTACCTAGTGAGGCATTCCGCAACTTAGTGAGACGCTGTTTCAAAATAAAGAATAAAAAATAGGGCTGGGGGTGTAGCTCGGAGGTAGAATGCCCCTGAGTTCAATCCCCAGTACCAGACACACACACAAAAAAATCAAAACCAAAAAGAAAACAGGTGCAGTACTGCACTCCTGTTATCCCAGTACTTAAAAGGCTGAGACAAGAAGATCACGGTTAGAAGCCAGCACACAGTAATTTAGTGAAATAAAAATTTAAAAAAATTTTTTTAAAGGGCCAGGGGTATAGTTCAGTGGTAAAGTGCTCTGGAGTTCAAACCCCAGTACTGCCTCCCCCCCAAAAAAGAAGGGAGGGGGGACAAACATCTTTAAGAAGGAAAAAGAATAGTTAAAAAAAAAAAAAATCAAAATACAACTAAGAGCATGCTTATAATCCCAGCTACTCAGAAAGCTGAGGCAGGAGAATGGCAATTTGGAGCCAGAATAGGCAACTTAGTGAGACCCTGCTTCAAAATAAAACAGGCTGGGGATATAGTTCAGTTACAGTAGAGAATTTGCCTAGCATGCATGAGGCCCTGGGTTCAATCCTCATCACCACAAAAAAATAATAAAGAAAAAGGAAGCAGAGAAGAGGCAGGACAAGTAAACTTGTAAGACATGGGCTCAATTAAAACCACATAGATCGGCCCGCACATTAAGTGAAACTGGAGCAAATGCTCCGCTCACAAGACAATGATCATCGCGATAATTAGACCAAAACAAACACAAAATATGCTCTTCCAAAAACAATCTGGAGCGTGAGAGCAGGAACAGGTTGGAAATAAACGAGCCGTGTGCTGGTGCAGCTGGCAGGTGCACGGGCTCTACGACAGAAGGCGTCACTACAGGTGAGGACACTGCGGGGACAGTCCTTCTCCAGAAAAGAATGCCAACAGGTGTGCGTCTCAGGTGGACACAGCGAGTGTCTCTGGAGGAAAACTCCTCCACAGCGACAAACAGACAGGAAAGGGGAGGTGCCAACAAGCGAGAAAGCACCAGCGACCGAGCTCCAACGGGGCGAGCCTGCTCACTGCCACAGGACGAGCCTGGGCCGGGCCACAGCCCAAGCCGATCAAACGGCAAAAACCGAGCTCAGCCAGGCGTGGTGGCGCACGCCTGTAATCCTAGTACTTAGGAGGCTGAGACGGGAGAATCGCAGGTTTGAAGTCAGTCTCAGGAACTTAGCGAGGCTCTCAGCAACTTAGGAAGACCCTGTTTCCAAATAAAAAATAAAATAGGGCTGGGGGGATAGCCTGGAGGTAGAAGGCCCCTGGGTTCCACTCCAGTACCACCAAAACAAAAAACAACTCACACAAGCATGCTCTCTGACCACTGGAATCAAATTAAAATTAAAACCCAGCTACAAAAACACACCAAAAATCCCCATTTACTTAGAAACAAAGCAACACACTTAGAACCAAGGCAACTAACCTACTAGTTAGGCTAGTTATCTCAACTAAATTCACCACACGAGCTCGGGGCGCCCCACTGGCTGGGCCGGGGCTTTTCCAGAGCCTCAGTGGGGAGGGGAGGGCAGTGGCGCCTCCCAGCGTTTGGGGCTGGGACTATGGCAACACACGTGAAGTACTCAGCACAGAGCACGCAGCACCCAGGACAGCTCATCGCCAGCACCAGGGGCCAGAGAGCCACCACTCACCTGGCGCCAGACCGGAACTCCTTCATGATGGACTCGCGCTCCTTCTGCGGCATGTCCCCGTGCATCGAGGACACCGTGAAGTTGGCTTCTCTCATTTTTTCCGTCAGCCAGTCAACCTACAAATCCAATCACAAGTGTTACTAGGAGCTCGGAAACTGAAACAGATATGTCTTCCCAGTTTTGCTTCCATTTTGTGCAGAACCCACTCGGTCACTCCTACAACTACTGCTGGCACTCGGGCTCGTCTGACTGCACCTGCAGGACACCCCCCCGCCCCCAATGCCGGCCCAGCTGTCAAATGGCCCTGGTCCTCTTGTCCCACATAACAATGTGTCTGACTATTCCCATCTGAATCTAAACCCACATCTGTTCTGGAATGCAGTCCAGCTCCTCTTCCCGCATCAGCTCCGCCTGCCCCAGCGCCACCCGGGACCCTCACCTCCTCGGCCTGGGCCACCTAAGCCAGTGACACCTGAATCTTCAGGGCAGGGACTGGCATCAAGCTCTCTCTTATTTTTTTTTGCTTTTGAGCTGGAATCTATGTAGCCCAGGCTAGCCTCAAAACAATCCTCAGCTTCCCAAAAAGCTGGGACCACAGGCACATATCGCCAAACATGGCCTAGCATCGATATTTTTTTTGCTACTGGGGATTGAACCCAGAGGCACTCGACCTTCAAGCTATACCCCCAGTTCAATTTTATTTCTTATTTGGAAACAGGGTCTCATTAGGTTGACAAGAGTCTCACCACTTGCTGAGGCTGTACTCAAACCTATGATCCTTCTGTCTCAGCCTCCCAAGTACTGGGATTACAAGCGTGCGCCACCGCACCCTGCTTTGATACTTTTTGCAAATAACATTATCCTGGGATACAGCCAGGCTGTTCATTCACATGAACCATAAGCCTCGACCCTGAAATACATCCTGTCTGCTCTTTACAGAAAAGCTCAACCTGCATCACGAAGAGACGCGCCTGTAGCTCCCCACAAGGACCCTGGCAGTGAGGCTGCCTACCTTCCTCTTGGTGTTACAGAAGATGACCGCCTGCGTGATGGTCAGTGTGTCGTAGAGGTCACACAACGTGTCAAACTTCCACTCCTCTCTTTCCACCGCCACAAAAAACTGCTTGATGCCTTCCAGGGTCAATTCATCACTGGTGGACAGAGATACATCCTGTCACCACCACCAAGCCACCCAGGAGGTGGGGCTGACAGGGGCCGGGAGTCCAGTCCCTCCTGCCCTGCCACATCCTGACGGGTGACCACTTCTGCCACTTGGCACATTTTAGATCTGCCTGAACATTTAACAATTATCCTCCCCTGAACAGGTTCTTTTGTTTGTTTTGGTACGGGAGACAGAAACCAGGGGCATCCTAACTCCAAGCTATACCCCTAGCGGTTTTTATTTTTAATTTGGAAGAGGATCTCATCAAGTTGCTGAGGCTGGCCTCAAACCTGTAATCCTCCTGTCTCAGCCTCCCAAGTACTGGAATTACATGCATGTGCCACCAGGCCCAGGTACTCTGAATCAATTCTACAAAGCACACTTATAACAACTAAGCACTAACAGCTCATTTTTGCCTTGAAACTATTGGGCCAGAAAGTATTATAAAAGCTCAATATAATTACAGCGGTTTTTCACCAAAGGGAACGAAGAGGCGTACCTACCGCTTCACCAGGATGCGGATGGGGTCTGTCATGAACTTGTTGGTCATCTCCAAGATCTCGTGTGGCAGTGTGGCACTGATGAGGACCACCTGCGTGGCGGGGGGCAGGTACCGGTACACATCGTAGATCTGCTCTTTGAAACCTGGGGAGGGCAAGGCAGGCAGGGCTGCTCAGGCTGCCCGCAGGGGAGGAGCACACTGCTTACTCTGCTTCAACCTGTCTCTGGCTGATGAGGTGTGTGTCTTTAGAACAACCCCGCCAACATACACCTTCCTACCCCTGCTCTCAGCCAACACAGGCGTTTCCGCGGCCCCACCTCGCCCCACGCCTGGTCATGGGGCTGACCCACAACTCAGTGCTGGATTGGTCCGGGGGGACCCTGGTTGTGACGGCCTCACAAGCCCCCACCACAGTAAGTCATGAAGCAGGAGCTGGATGTGCACGACTGCCCCAAGGCACTACTGTTTTACACAGAGAAAGCCCTACTATATTGAAACACTTTCCTTAGCTACATGTTGGTGTGTTTTTTTGTTTTGTTTTGTGGTACTGGGGATTGAACCCAGGGGCATTCTACCTCCGAGCTACATCCCCCAGGCCTATTTTTCTTCTTATTTTGAAACAGGGTCTCACTAAGTTGCAGAGGGCTTCACTAAGTAGCTGAGGCTGGCCTCAAACCCGATCCTCCGGTCTCAGCCTCCCAAGTACTGGGATTACAAGCGTGTGCCACCACGTCCAGCTCATATTGGAGTATTGAATGGTGAAAACTTAAGAACTGTGCCAGAAGAAAAATGAGCTGCTACGCATACCTTTATTCAGCATTTCATCAGCCTCATCCAAAACCAACATCTTGATAGCACGTGTCCTTAAACTTCGGCGACGAATCATATCTACAAAATTCAATGCTGAAGGTCACCCTGGAGGCGCCAAGGTAAGAGTGAGCCATTCCTATTGGTCCTCCAGCGCCTCCGAGCCCTTGGCGCGCCTCCCACCCACGCCCCCCCGTGCGGCATGCCAAACCAAAAGTCCTGGTCCTCAAAGCACCTCTCACAAACACCTCCCACAGCGCCATTTTCACTGACAAGCGTGCTCACCAAAGACACGGCCTGGTGTGCCGGCGACCACGTGCTGCCCGTAGTCCAGTTTCCTGATGTCCTCGCCCACGTTGGTGCCCCCGATGCAAGCATGGCACTGGACGTTCATGTAGTCTCCCAGAGCGAGCAGGCCCTAGAGGAAGCACAGGTTCCTGCTAGGTTGGTACGGCGTAAGACACACCTCAACTCTCCATAAATGAAGACCGTTCTATCCCAATTTAAAGTGATCAATTATCACCTATACCTCTATACCCCAAAACCACAAAATTCTCCTCCTCTTTTTCTGCCAAAATGAAGTTAATTTTGCTGGTTTCTCATTACAAAAGCAATATATGATTACAGAACAATCAGAAGGAGCACACATAACTCAATCCTATCTACCCAAAGACAGCATTAGCATCATAGCGTATAAACCCTTCCAAAATATATACAATAAAAGAATTATCTTATTAAAATGGATTTTTTGTTGGAAAAGTTACATCTAAGATTACAAAACCACTATTGAAAGCAAACAAATTATAGTAAAAGTGACTTCAACCAGCAATTCATATAGTATATAAAGATTCTTGGCAAACTGTTAGCAATCAGCCACCCAGCAGGTGCGAAGCCCTGGGTTTGGTCCCCAGCACCAAAAGAAAAAAAGAAATCAGGAAAAAACAGCATCACATTAAATCAATCAGTTGGTCTTTACAACTAAACCATAAAAGCGACACTTTCAAATATGACACGACTACCTTTAACTGCCTCACCTTTTGAATCTGTACAGCCAACTCTCTTGTTGGAGCCAAGATCAAAGCTTGGGTTTCTCGAACCTGGGAAATAATCCGAAAAAGAGAATCCTTAGTATTTTCAAGGTGGACAACAGGAATTCATATTCAGATCTAATTTTTTTTTTTTGCGGTACTGGGGATTGAACTCAGGGCTCATTCTACCTCTGAGCTACACCCCCAGCCCTATTTTTTATTTTGAAACAGGGTCCCACTAAGTGAAGAGAGCCTCACTAAGTAGCTGAGGCTGGCCATGAAGCTGGATCCTGTTGCTGCCTCCCAAATACTGGGATTACAAGCGTGCACCACCACGCCCAGCTTATTTCTTATTTGGAAACAGGATCTTGCTAGGCTGATGGAGAGTCTCACTACTTGCTGAGGCTGTCCTCAAACCTGTGATCCTTTTGTCTCAGCCTCCCAAGTACTGGGATTATAGGCATGCGAAACCACGCCCAGCTTAATGTGCAATCATGAATCTCTTTAAAAACGCTGAGCCAGTAGCCAGTACCAGCACGGAATTTAAAAAACTGAACGCCTTGATCACTGCATTACAGAAGACAAAGCGCGTTCTCCCTAGGATTGAAGAGTGGCAATCACCTGAATATCTAGGCACTGGAGGACTGAGATGCTGAAGGTGGCTGTCTTGCCGGTGCCGGACTGGGACCTGTTCAAGAGAGCAGACGGTGGGATTAGAGGGAGGGCAAGTGGCGCTGCTCGCATTCCCAGGACCCTCACGGGGGACTTCACTGCAAGGGGTGGCCAGGCATGCAGCACCAGGCAGGCGGGCTGCTGAGGGGCCTTCTTTTCATCTCCCACCCCTCAGCGACTTCTCTTCTTCACTTGGTTTAAATTGACACCAAGAACTGCTAGATAAAGGATGTCCAGCGTCCAAACCTTTAACCCTCCGCAGGTGATGAGGATGGCAGACAAGGCTTTTATACGGAGGGCAAGAGAGCTACAGACTATAACTTCAACAGGCATTTCACAGTGGAAGAAATTAGTATAAAGTTATTCTCTTAAAGATAATGGGCTAGCTGGGCGTGGTGGCACACGCTTGTAATCCCAGCATTCGGGAGGCTGAGACCGGAGGATCCGGGTTCAAGGCCAGCCTCAGCTACCTAGTGAGGCACTCCACAACTTAGTGAGACTCGGTTTCAAAATAAAGAATAAAAAATAGGGCTGAGGGGATAGCCCGGAGGTAGAATGCCCCTGAGTTCAATCCCCAGTACCACACACACACACAAAAAAAATAGGGCTAGGTGTATAGCTCGGAGGTAGAATGCTCCTGAGTTCAATCTCCAGTACCGCAAAAAATAAATAAATAAATAAATAATTTAAAAAACAAAACAAAAAAACTTATGTCTTCTCCTTAAAACTATTTTTTGGGAAGCTAGGGATTGAACTCAGGGGTGCTCCGCCACAGAGATATACCTCTAGCCCTTTTTATTTTGAAACAGTTTCACTAAGTTACTGCATATTGGCCTCAAATCTGCCATCCTCCTGTCTTAGCCTCCCAAGTAGAGGAGTTACAGGCTTACCCTAGCTTGCCCAGCTTAAATGAGTGTTTTTTTTTTAAAAAAAGGCAAACAGCCCAGCATGGCGGCACATAATAATCCCAGCTATTCAAGAGCCTGAGGCAGAGGATTGCAAGATCAAGGTCAGCCTCAGGAACTTGGCAAGGCTGTGTCTCAAAACAACAAAAAAATCAAAAGGTCCAGGATGTACCTCAGTGAGAGAGCACTTGCCTAGTACACATGAAGCCCTGGGCTCTACCACCACCACCACCACCACCACCACCACCACCACCACCACACACACACACACACACACACACACACACACACACACACACACACAAGGAAAGAAAGAAGGCACACGGAAACTAAAGCCGTCAAAAGAATGCCATATCCAAGTCCACATGCCAACTGACAGCTAAGCGAAACTAGCTAAAAAAACAAAAGCTTTCTCTAGTAAAGAACACAAAAACAAAAAACTTCAAAATCTTGGGGCTAAAGTGAAGGAAAAAGCTGGTCCCAAGTCTATGTACAGACAGACACTGAGAAACAGACACATCTCCTCCAACGTTCCCAACACTGTGTCACTGATGTGGGTCTGCACCAACTTACTGTGCGATGACATCCCTCCCTTTAATTATCTGCTTGATAGCTCGCTGTTGGATTGCTGAGGGTTTTTCAAAGCCTGCAAATAAAAACAGAGGGGAAAAAAACTTCACCACTATGACAGCATTAAGACCATACAGAGCTGAGGACATCATGTTTGCTTTTTACAGCCAAGACCTGCCAACCCACCCCCAGCCTGACCAAATGTTCAACAAAGGAAGCATCAAAACCCAGGGGCTAAGCTGGGTGTGATGGTGCACGCTTGTAATCCCAGCATTTGGGAGGCTGAGACCGGAGGATCCGGGTTGGGGGGCAGCCTCAGTTACCTAGTGAGGCACTCCACAACTTAGTGAGACCCTGTTTCAAAATAAAGAATAAAAAATAGGGCTAGGTGTATAGCTTGGAGGTAGAATGCCCCTGAGTTCCACCCCCAGTACCGCAAAAAAAAAAAAAAAGACCCAGGGGCTAGCCGGGCATGGCGGCGCACACTTGTAATCCCAGCATTTGGGAAGCTGAGCCTGGAGGATCCAGGTTCGCAGCCAGCCTCAGCTGCTTAGTGAGGCCTCCCTGCAACTTAGTGAGACCCTGTTTCAAAGTAAAGAATAAAAAATAGGGCTGGGGATATAGCTCGGAGGTAGAATGCCCCTGGGTTCCATCCCCAGTACCACAAAACAAAACAAAACAAGACCCAGGGGCTGAATGGATTTTTATACTCACTAGCATGGATATTATCTGAAGAGACAAAATCTCTATAAAGGAAATATCAACTTCAGAATAACCAGTTTGTTTAAAAATAAGTAAATTTTCTGGGTGTGCAGGATCTGGAGGAACAAGCACCAAAATGTTACCGGTGGTCACTCCTGGGAACTAAGCCCAGTGTTACTGTGGTCACCCCTCTTTGCTGGTAGGTAGCAACAAGTCCATGGGTTGTCACGTTGCTTGCAGGGCACTTAGCCCGCATGGCCAGAGCAGGGAACATCCAGCACTCTCTCTCCTGCTTAGCAGTCACTCCCAAGGGATGAGGCTTTTCCATAGGACTAAATGCATTTTCCATGTAAACAAACAAAACTTTATGTACAAATACTGTAACAAGTTATTTTAGTCTTTTAAAATGTAGCACAGGCTGAGGATATAGCTCAGTGGTAGAGAGCTTGCCTAGCATGCACAAGGTCCTGGGTTCAATCCCCAGCATCACAAAATAAAATAAACAAAACAAAATGAAATGAAATAAATAAGACGAGCATATGGATGAGAAAGTAAAGGTGTTTTAGGGCAGAGGGACCTTGAGGGCCACGAGAGCAGGCCGGGCCCAGCCCCAAGGGTTTTTCACCTTCCATCTTTAGCAATTTCTTTTCACTCTGTCTGTACTGACACCAAGAACTGTTAGCTAAAGCATATCCCAGTCCCAGGTATTGAACAAAGACCTTGGATATCAGTAACTCCCAATCCGAACATCCTGAATGACCATCTACCCTGGGACCTCAACTTTAAAGACAACTGCCTCCCCACCAGCCCCCAACTAAAAGTCTCCCAGGCCTCTCAGATCAAGACAGGGATCCCAATCGTGACTCCCTCAAGCGCTGCCAACTACGCTGATGTTCACAGGATCACCCACCAGTTTACCCAAAACACCCAGGAATCGTGTTCCAGTCCTCCTTTCTGCCACTCCCTTTCAAC
Organism: Graphiurus murinus; assembly: GCA_004027655.1. Taxonomy (NCBI): domain Eukaryota; kingdom Metazoa; phylum Chordata; class Mammalia; order Rodentia; family Gliridae; genus Graphiurus; species Graphiurus murinus. The sequence continues at coordinate 24,180 of PVLC010014670.1, read as the reverse complement.
CCATCAGCCAAGCCTGTGGCTGAGGCATCATCACCCCCCACCACCACCAGAGCAAAAGCCTCCCAACTCCTCTCACCCCAAATCCACACAGGAGAACAGCTTCTGAGGCTGTAAATCTGGCCGTGTCACTTTGGTGCTTAAAACTCTCTAGCAGTTTCCCACTGCACTTAGAAATGAACTTCAAATTCCTTATCCCTGTCTCTGGAAACTGGCCCCTGGACTAAAGGACTTCTGGTATGCAACCAGCTAAGGGCTGCAAGGCACCAGCTGCTCCCTCTTGCCCAGGCCGCTCTCGCCTCTTCTCGTCCTCAAAGCCTTCCCCTCTTGGGGGCCCCCTAATCTATCTGCTCTATTTTCTTTCTCTCCTCTCCCGACCTCACTCTATTAAACCGCCAGCTACACGTTTTCCATAGCAACTACCACCGCCTGAAGCGACCTTGGTGTTGTCTCGTCCACCTCCCACATGAAACTTGGGCTCCGCAAAGGAACAGACGGACCTGGTTTACTGCTAAGCCCCTAGTATCTCGAGCACCTCGTAGGTGCAAAGCAGTGAGTGAATTAAGTGCCCAAAACTGCAGCCCCGCTGGACCCGGCCAGCACCGTGCCAAGCACCTGGGAACGTCCAACCAACACAAACCAAGAGTGATGACCGCGAGCCCGGGGTTGGGGTCACAGGTCACCGGCGCCCCGAATCTCGGCCCCCAACGCCAGCCTCGGAGCAGCAGATCGCCGGGCCCGGCCCCCGCCCGCGGCCCTGAGCGCCCGGGCCCGCGCCCACTTACCATAGGCGTAGATGCCGCGCAGCAGGTCCTCCCGCAGGCCCATGGTGTCGAACGTGGGGGTCACGTCCACCTCCTCGCTGGTCTCGAACTCCACTTTGGTCATGTCCTCCTCTTTGAGCAGCCGCTTCCGCGCCGAGCCCGAGGTCGCCATCGTGGCCGTAGCCGCCATGATCCCGACTCCGCTGAGAGGAGACCGCGCGCCGTAGCGGGAAGCGGAAGCAGGCCCCGCGCCGCCGCCGCTGCCGGGAGGAAGTGACGTCACCGCCTGCGCACGCGCACGCGCACGCGCAAGAGGAACGGGCGTGCGTCCGCGCGTGCGCCGGGGCCGCGGCTCAGTCTGCAGGGGGAGGTGCTGCTGTTCTCGCGTGATTTGAAGTTCCCGCGAGGGGCGGGGCCCCACACACTCCTATTTAAGCGAGGCGGCGGTTAGTTCCTGTTGTCGGTGGTATAGAACAGGTTGATACTGGTGATTTTATCTCTGCCGGCGTCTTCCGCAGGTCGTTTCATTGGGACCCCCGGAAAATGGCCAAGGGCCCCTCTGTCCGGTGCGGCGTCCACGGATCTGGCGGAGCACGGGCTCCGAAGGGGCACACTCGCTCGTTGACGCGATCCAGACGGGTGACACCATGACAGTCGTGGGCTTTGCGAGGCCTGCGCTCCGCTGCTCCGTCCGCGTTGCCATAGTAACTGTGGCGTCTGGGCTCCTGAAATTCTTGGGCCGAGGGCCGGCGGGACGGGGGATCCGTCACAACTCTGTCAGGTCGTGTGTCTGCCATCCGTGCAGGTCTCGCTGTCCCGCCGAAACGGTGACCCCAGACGGGATGTCGTGGTCCCGGAGAGCGCGGCCAGTTGGGCATCCACCCTGCCGGCAAATGCTGGACTTTGTGCAGTGCCTGTCCACCCCCCACCCAAGTTGCCTTTGACCCGGCCTCGCCGCCCTTGATGTTCAGTTCACTCTGGAAGGTCCTGCTTTTCAACTCTGGAAAAGTTCTACCCCATCATGGCCAGCTCGGTCCTCTTTTTACTATTGGCCCGGCTGTTTTGTTTTCTAGTGCTGGGGATGGAAGCCAGGGCCTCACTCACGCTAGATAAGTGCTTTGTCACTGAGCTGCACCCTAGCCTTCTGGAACATGGTGTTTCTCCAGGGATTCTTTGTTTTATATCTGTTACTGGAGATTGAACCCAGGGGCATTCTACCTCCAAGGTACAACCCCAGCTTTTTTATTTTTTGTTGTGTTCTTACATATTTATTTGGTTCTGGGGATTGGACACAGAGGGCATTCAACCTCTGAGCTACACCCCCAGCCCTATTTTATTTGAAACCAAGTCTCTCCAAGTTGCGGAGAGTCTCACTAAATTGTTGAGACAATTGTTGCCTTAAACCTGCAATTCTCCTGTCTCAGCTTCCCAAGTACTAGGATTATTGGCATGCACCACCTCATCCAGCTTCCCCAGCCCTATTTCAGTTTTTATTTTGAAACAGTCTTTCCAAATTGCTGAGGCTTGCCTTGAACCTGCAGATCCTCCTGTCTCAGCCTCCCAGGTACTGGGATTACAGGCATGTGTCACCATGCCACACTTCCCCAGGGGTTCGTGAGAGCTCTCTCGTTGTGAATATTAGTTCAGTTAAGTGGTGATCATCGTATTTTTCCAGAAATAGTGGATTACAGTATGTCCCTGGCGAACAAGTGAACACCCCTTCTCTAAGAGTTGCTCCGGTGCTGTCCAAGACAAGATGCCCACAACTGACCTGATAAACTACCAGCTGAGGATGCTACTATCATTCAAAATGTTACAAAGTTATAAAGCTGACCTTCCTTTTTAGATTTCTTTTTTTTTTATTGTACTAGGGATTGAACTTGGAGGCTGCTTCTGCTTCTGAGCTACACCCTGGCCCTTTTATTTTTATTTTGAAGTGGGGTCTTGCTAAGTTGCTGAGGCTGGCCTGGAACTTTCAATCCACCTGCCTGTGCCTCCCAAGTACTGATATTACAGGCATGTGCTACCATGCCTAGCTTTCTCAAGACTTTAAATAAATAAAATGTAAACACAAGTTACTATGTCATCTCCACCAGGAATCCACTCACACCATTTTGCAAACTGCTGTAGAGATTGTTTTGCAATCCATGTTGTAAAACACACACAGATCTCAGTATAAGAAAAATGTAAAAATCTCTATTAATTTCATATTGATTGTGTTGAAATGATGTTAATATTTTAGATATACTGGATTAAAATGCTATTGAGTTTCTTTTTACTTTTCTAAATGTGTCTACTAGAAATGTTTAATTCTTATTGGACCACAGTGGTTACCACTCTGTGTGTGTGTGGCAGGGTGGGGGGTAACTAGGAATTGAACCCAGGGGCATTCTACCTCTGAACTATACCCCCAGCCCTATTTTTTATTTTTTGTGGGACTGGAGATTGAACTCAGGAGCATTCTACGTCTGAGCTACATCCTCAGCCATATTTTTTATTTTGAAGCAAAGTCTAAATTCCAGAAGGCCTCACTGAGTTGCTGAGACTAGCTGTGAACCTGGGATCCTCCTGTGTCAGCCTCCTAAGTACTAAGATTACAAGCATGTACCACCATGCCCAGTTTATTTTTAATTTTTATTTATTTATTTTTTTTATGGTATTGGGGATTGAACCCAGGAGCATTCTACCACCCAGCCCCATTTTTTATTCTTTATTTTTGAAACAGGGTCTCACTAAGTTGCAGAGGGCCTCACTAAGTAGCTGAGGCTGGCCATGAACATAGATCCTCCTGTTTCAGCCTCTGAAGTACTGGGACTACAAGCGTGCGCCACCACACCCGGCTCCCCAGGAGCCTTCTATCTCCAGGCTGCACCCCCCAACCCTATTTTACACTTTATTTGGAAACAGGGTCTTGCTAAATTGCTGAGAGCCTAAGTTGCTGAGGCTGGCTTCAAACCTGTGATCTTCTTGTCTTGCCTCCCAAGTACTGGGATTACAGGCGTGCACCACCATATCCAGCTTTATTTTTATATATATATTTATTTATTTATTTATTTATGGTATTGGGGATTGAACCTAGGGGCATTCTACCTCTGAGCTACACCCCCAGCCCTATTTTTAAAATTATTTTGAAACAAGGTCTCACTAAGTTGCAGAGGGCCTCATGAAATAACAGGCTGGCTGGGAACCTGTATCCTCCTGTCTCAGCCTCCCAAGTACTGGGATTACAGGCATGTGCCACCACGCCTGGCTATTTTTTATTTTGAAACAGGGTCTCACTAAGTTGCTGAGGCTGGCCGCAAACCTGCAATCCTCCTGTCTCAGCCTCCCAAGAACTGAGATTACAAACTGGTCACCACATTTCTTAAAGCATTGATATGATTCCAAGGCCCTCATTTTGTTTTATGACTACTAAGCAATTATAACCTAGTTAATAGGGCATTGAGAACGTGCCTTAGTTTCATGCCTGTCTGTTAAGATATTTGCGCTTTGAAGCCGGGCATGGTGGCGCACGCTTGTAATCCCAGCATTCGGGAGGCTGAGACCAGAGGATCCGGGTTCGCGGCCAACCTCAGCTACCTAGTGAGGCATTCCGCAACTTAGTGAGACCTGGTTTCGAAATAAAGAGTAAAAAATAGGGCTGGGGGTGTAGCTCGAAGGTAGAACGCCTCTGAGTTCAATCCCCAGTACCGCAAAAAAAAAAAAAAAAAAAAA
>PVLC010014670.1:5421-19605 GCA_004027655.1 Graphiurus murinus | reverse complement strand
TCGTGCGCCTGGCCATAAATATCTTAAAAAGCAAGAATTGGCATCCCACCAGCTCAGCAATCAGCAATCTGGAGCTGCTAGATTAATTTCAGTTCTTATCAGAGGCCTCAATTACCACTTCAAGTACAGTGCGCCACCATTCCCCTGTCTTACCTATTTTACTGATGAAAAACTAGGCCTGGGCTGATACGCCAAAGTAACCGCCACATCCCGAGCACAGTGGCTTTGCGCCGAGTGTCTGCCTGGGCTCCGCACCCCTGGGCTCCTCGGCTTCTCAAGAAAAGAAGCCACCTAGTCACTAGGACACAGGTCATTACACTTCCTCTCCGCCACCAGCACCCCACTCCTCACACTTTATATTTTGGGGAGCGGTGCCTAGCCTCCAGGGGAGAAGGGGCCATCTATTTAGTTCCCTTGTTTACAGTACTGAAAATTGAACCCAGGGGCATTCTACCTCCGAGCTACACCCCCAGTCCTATTTTTATTCTTTATTTTGAAACAGGGTTTCACTAAGCTGCGGAGGGCCTCGCTAGGTACCTGAGGCTGGCCGCAAACCTGTGATCCTCCTGTCTCAGCCTCCCAAGTACTGGGATGACAAGCGTGCGCCCCACGCTCCCCCGCCATTGTAGGTGCTCAGTATAGTTGCTGGCTTGCTCACTGTCCTGGCCAGGCGGGAGCATGCTATGGGGGAGACAGAGCAGCTCAGAGGGCTGCCCCTCTTGGGAGCCCACCTGTCTCTTCCTGTACCCGCAGTTGCTCCTGGAATCAGGATGAAGGGCAGGGGGGCTGGGGTGCTTAGCAGAGGAGGCCCAGCTCAGAGGACTGCCCCTCTTGGGAGCCCACCTGTCTCTTCCTGTACCCGCAGTTGCTCCTGGAATCAGGATGAAGGGCAGGGTGGTGGGGTGCTTAGCAGAGGAGGCCCGGCCAGTGCAGCTGGGCTGGGCTGCCAGAGGTCGTCACTACAAGAGTGAGGGTCCTGCACTGAAGTTGAGGGAGGACTTCCTGCTACAGGACCCCGCCCGTCACAGGTATCAAGGGTGAACTTTGTTCCTTTCTAACGCAGGCCTCAGTAAACTCACCCAGTTGGGATAGGGCACCTTATGAAGTGCCACCTGACCCACCTCGCTGCTGCCCACCTCCCGGGCCCCCAGGCTGCCCTGAGTCCAGCAGCTGGCAGCAGGTCCACGGGAGAGCTGTTTCGTATCTGCTCGGGCATGGGTCGAGCAGCGGCACCTGCCCTCCCAGGTTTTTGGTTGCAGAGGAAGGTAAGGTCCACACATAAGGTAATTGTAGGTTGTGTAATCCCTGCAATGCCAATAAAGCAAAGTGGAAAGTGGCACTGGGTTGCTCATTCACCTGGTGGCTGCAGGAAGGTGTCACTTGAATGGAGTACGCATGTGACAGCCAGAGATGGTGTCCATAGAAGGCACAGTGACTGCAAAGCCACTGAACAATGAGAAAGGGAAGACCAGGACGATTGTCGGCAAGGTGGGGGCGGGGGGGGGGGAGAGCGAGCAGTAGACAGACCAAAAGGGAAAAGGGGCTAACAGACTGACCTGGAGTTTGAATGTGTCTTGGCGCCATAGGGCCACACTGCATGGTTTTTCTTGGGGAGAGGGGCACGAGTTCTGATAAAGGGCTTAGGGGGGTTAGAAAGATGTCCCAGTTGAGCCGGGTGTGGTGGCGCACACTTGTAATCCCAGCATTTGGGAGGCTGAGACTGGAGGATCCGGGTTCAAGGCCAGCCTCAGCTACCTAGTGAGGCACTCCACAACTTAGTGAGACTCTGTTTCAAAAATAAAGAATAAAGCCGGGCGTGGTGGCGCATGCTTGTAATCCCAGCATTCAGGAGGCTGAGACCGGAGGATCCGGGTTCGCGGCCAGCCTCAGCTACCTAGTGAGGCACTCCGCAACTTAGTGAGACCCAGTTTCAAAATAAAGAATAAAAAATAGGGCTGGAGGTGTAGCTCGGAGGTAGAATGCCCCCGAGTTTAATCCTCAGTACCGCAAAAAAAAATAAATAAATAAATAAAAAATAAAGAATGAAAAATAGGGCTGGGGGTATAGTGCGGAGGTAGAATGCCCCCGAGTTCAATCCCCAGTACCACACACACACACAAAAGGTGTCCCAGCTGCAGGGAGAGGCTGGAGTGAAGGCTGGAGCCGGGGGAGAGGTGGTGGGCGCTGCCGCATCTGGCTTGGTAAGCATGACTGGAGGGATGGGACTGTACTGGATGAAGACTGACCCCTGGGTTTCTGGCGAGAGCCCAGGGACTGGGCCACCCTGAGAAGTGCTGCGGCTGGAGCAAAACCCACCAGCCAGACAAACCCACCAAGTCGCTCACCAGATCCCCAGCAGCACCCACACCAGCCGGCGGCGGCAGACAAGTCAGTGAGCCAGATGTGGTCGCCCTACAGTGGAATGTCACACGGCCAGCCACAGGAGTGGAGCACCAATGCGTGCTGCAATCTGGACGAGCTGGAAAACAGACGCTCAGTGAAAGAAGCCAGGCACGGAGGCCACGTGTGCATGATTCCACGTATGTGAAATGCGCAGGAGCGGCAAATCCAGAGAGACAGCAGAGGAGTGGTCACCAGGAAATGGGGGTCCCCTTTGGGGTGAGGAAAATGTCCTGGAACTAGGCAGAGGTGGTGGTTGCACGACATTGTGAATGTTCCGAATGCCATTGAATTGTTCACTTTATTTAAAGAATACAAAATAGGGCTGGGGAGCCGGGCGTGGTGGCGCACGCTTGTAATCCCAGCATTTGGGAGGCTGAGACCAGAGGATCTGGGTTCTCGGCCAGCCTCAGCTACCTAGTGAGGCACTCCACAACTTTTTTTTTTTTTTTTCGTGTGTGTAGTACTGGGGATTGAACTCAGGGGCATTCTACCTCCAAGCTATACCCCCAGCCCTATTTTTCATTCTTTATTTTGAAACCGGGACTCACTAAGTTGCAGAGTGCCTCACTAGGTAGCTGAGGCTGGCCAAGAACCCAGATCCTCTGGTTTCAGCCTCCCAAATGCTGGGATTACAAGCCTGCGCCACTACACCCGGCCAGCACTCCACAACTTAGTGAGACCCTGTTTCAAAAATAAAAAATAGGGTTGGGGGTGTAGAATGTCCCTGAGTTCAATCCCCAGTACCGCAAAAACAAACAACAAAAAAAAGTTGGACGTGGTGGCACACATTTATAATCCCAATACTTGTGAGGTTGAGACAGGAGGATCCAGGGTCATGGCCAGTCTCAGCAACTTGGTGAAACCCTCCACAACTTAGACCCTGTTTCAAAATAAAGACTAAAAATAGGGCTGGGGATATAGCTCAGAGGTAGAATGCCCCTGGGTTCAATTCCCAGTACCAAAAAATAAAAAATTAAAATTCTCAGCATAGAAGAACCAATACATCCTTTCAACCCAAGTCATAGTATGAAATGTTGACTTTAGGTGGATTCATGAACTATTTAGACACTTCCCATAATTGATCATGAGAATTAAGAAGGTCTCCAGAAATTATCCTAGTCATCCTAGGACTTTTCTGAGGGGAGAAATGATCGTGAGCTGGATTGTCACAAAGGAGGGAGGACACCCCCGCCCCGCCACCCCTTCATCATCCCCAGGGGCGCCTCCTGCGGTCCACCTGACGCCCGGTAGTTCTCGGGCCGGTCCCCGTGACTCTCACTCGTGTGCAGACACCCACGGTCGGAATGCACTGTGTCTCAGCACAGCGTGTCGAGGCCCCATATAAGGCCCTGCTTCTGTGGGCTGAGCCCAGAGCGGTGCCGTCAAACCTGCTCGTCAGCTGCGGCTCGGCCCAGCCGGAGTCCGCCACGGCCCGTCTGCGCTGCCAGGGAGAGGAAGGGGATCCAGGGGAGCCCCTCAAAACCAGGTCAGCACCCCCGAGGGAGGGGGACAGGGCCCCAAGCTGTCCCCGGGGTGGAGTGAGAGGGACCCGCTGCCTCTTCCTCATTAGGGCTGCAGGTGGTATCTAGCGTGTGGGAAAGAGGAGAAAACAGCGCTGGCTTAGAGTTCTGGAACATTCCCTGGCTGCTGATGCCACCTGAAGACGGCAAAGGCTGGGACAGGCCAAAGCAGCCCTAGCTTTGTACTCCTGTCTCTGCGCTCCTGCCCCAGAGACAGAAGTGGGGACGGGCGTCCCAGCTCAGGCGCACAGCGGGCTAGACCAGCGAGGGACCGGGCAGCCTGGCCTGGCACGGAAGCGCCAGATCTGAGCCCCAGGGGAGCCCAGGGCGCCCTGCTTCTGTGCGCGGTGACCTTCTGCCTCGTCCACCACACCGGTTCCTCTGACCTTTTCCTAACGCATTCCTTCCTACGGAGGAGTCTGGAATGGAGAGCTTGCGTGCGTGTGCGTGTGCGTGTGCGTGTGCGCGTGCCTGTGCTTCCTCTTGCCCTGATTCCCAGGCGGAGAGAGGAGACTGACCCTTGGGGTCTGAGAAGGATGTGGGCAGGGAGGGGGCCGATCAGACGAGCCGCAGCTCCGATGCGCAGGCGCGCAGGCGCACAGGCTCCACTACACTAAGGGAAGGGCAAAAGAAAATGAGGGCTGACACCCTGAGTTCTCTGGACTGTTTTCTTTCCTCTTAAGATGGACCCCTGTTTATACCAGGGGCCAACTGCAAATTCAACCCCAGTTTTTATATTGCATTTGGGCCAGGCGTGGTGGCTCACGCCTGTAATCCCAGTACTTGGGAGGCTGAGGCAGGAGGATCGCAGGTTCGTGGCCAACCTCAGCAACTTGTGAGGCCCTCTGCAATTTACTGAGACCTTGTTTCAAAATAAAGAATAAAAAATAGGGCTGGGGCTGTAGCTCAGAGGTAGAATGCCCCTGGGTTCCATCCCCAATACTGCAAAAAAAAGGGAAAGGAGGGCGGGCCAGGGGTATAGCTCAGAGACTGAACACTTCTGCATTCAATCCCCAGTACTTAAGAAAAAAAGGAAAGCAAAATACCACAAAGCTTTAGGTAAGAGACGAGGCCCTGACAAATTAGAGACATGTAATAAAACCCACATCCCTCACCTGGGACAGCATCCCTGTCCCCTCAGCCATGAGAGATAAAGTGGTCCATTCCTCCTGCCGCCTGGCCCACCTTGATGGGTTTCCATTGCTTGTACTATTTGTCCTTTTCCAAGGTAGAGAGCCTTTGTATTTGACTAGAGGGCTGGAATTCCCACCAGACTTTGGTCCCAGAGGTGTTGTCAAAGGTTCTTGCCAGGTGACTCACATCTGTAATCCCAGTACTTAGGAGGCTGAGACTGGAGGATCGAAGGCTGGAGGCCAGTCTCAGCAATCTAGTGAGGCCCTCTGCAACTTAGTGAGACCCTGTTTCAAAATAAAGAATAAAAAATAGGACTGGGGGTGTAGCTCGGAGGTAGAATGCCCCTGGGTTCAATCTTCAGTACCAAAAAAAAAAAAAAAAAAAGGACTTGGGCTGGATATGGTGGTGCACATCACACCTGTAATCCCAGTACTTGGGAGGCTGAGACAGGAGGATCAGAGGTTCCCAGCCAGGCTCAGCAATTTATCGAGATCTTCTGCAACTCAGTGAGACCCTGTTTCAAAATAAAACATAAAATCAGTCTGGGGGATGTAACTTGGAGGTAGAACGCCCCTGAGTTCAATTTCCCATACCACACACACAGAAAAATACTTTGGCCCATCTTGCTAGGAACTGGGCGAGATTGCCAAGAATCTGCCTCGCTTCCTACCGTCAGTACTTGAGGTGTGGTGTTTGGCGTTTGACTCCACACCTTTAGAGAGACAGCCAAGTATCTGCCTCTCCTCACCCCGTCACTGACTTTGGGTGTGGAGTTTGACCCCAGCCTTTGAGCTGATGACGGAGGCAGCCACACGGGCTCTGGTGTCATCTGAGAAACACCCAGCCAGGGGAATCCCCAGGCCTTCCCGGAGGTCACGGGGTCAGCTGAGGCTGCGGGATCCTGAAGCTTGGGGAGGGAAAGAGGAGTGGCAGACAGCACCCAGAGTCCCCAACGGAGCACACAGCCCTGCGAGGCACCTCCAGGGCCAAGGACCCGAGCTGGCAGGGGGGACAGGCTTGGATCAGGACCCTGCATGGTCAGGTGCTGGCTGTGGCAGAGGCGGGGTCTGGGAAGGTAAGGGGGGGAGGTTGGTGTCTAATCATCCATTGGGGACTGCCAGCGCTAGCCTCAGGTGACGGGGTAGCCCTGTCACTGCTCCACCCTCCTCCTGCCTCCTAGCAGGAAGGAGGACCAGAGAGGGAACAGAGCATGGTCTCCACCAGCTCTGAGATCTATTTGTGTGTGTGTGTGTGTGTGTGTGTGTGTGTGTGTGTGTGTGTGTGTGTCTGCAGATTGAAACCAGGGGCATTCTATCTCTGAGCTACACTCCCAGCCCTTTTTATTTTTTATACTTATTTATTTATTTATTCATTCATTCATTTATTGTGGTACTAGAGACTGAACCCAGGCACATTCTACCTCTGAGCTATACCCCCAGGCCTATTTTTATTCTTTATTTTTATTTTATTTTATTTATTTATTTATTTGCGGTACTAGGGATTGAACTCAGGGGCATTCTACCACTGAGCTATACCCCCAGCCCTATTTTTTATTCTTTATTTTGAAACAGGGTCTCACTAAGTTGCGGAGGGCCTCACTAGGTAGCTGAGGCTGGCCGCAAACCCGGATCCTCCGGTCTCAGCCTCCCGAATGCTGGGATTACAAGCGTGCACCACCACGCCCGGCTCTATTCTTTATTTTGAAACAGGGTCTCACTAAGTTGCAGAGGGCCTCACTAAGTAGCTGAGGCTGGCTGCGAACCTGTGATCCTCCTGCCTCAGCCTCCCAAGTACTAGGATGACAAGCATGCTCCACCATGCCTGGCTTATAACTTTTTAAAAAATATTGTACCTTGTCAATGCGATGGCACACGCCTATAATCACCAGCGCGCAATAACTTAGGGAGACCCTGTTTCAAAATAAAATTAAAAAATGGCCTGGGGGTGTCACTTAATGGTAGAATGCCCCCAGGTTCATCCTCCATGCCACACACGTAGAAGAAAATATTTTTGTTTATCTCTTTGCTTAAACCGATTATTGCATAGGCTAATTAATGACACACACGCTAATTTTCATGAGTGAGTGAACTTACGGTAAGACTAGATTGTGACTGAGATTGGCAGGTTTCCCAAGAACCCAGCCTGGAGAGGGAACAGGTTTGGGGAGTCGGTGGCGCAAAGAACTTTAGCTCAGGCTTCCCAGGAGCGAGGTATTTCCTCGTCCTATCCCTTCCAACCCCTTAGTACTCACCATCCTGGCCTGGCCTCGCCCCGGCCCTCAGCACACGCGCCTCCCTCGACAGACAGCTGGCCTGTTTCTCTCTCCATGAGGCGGCTCTGGCGGCCGTGGACATGGGGTCTGCCATGCCGTCGGCCCTCGGTGGAGTTCCAGCGATCCAAGCTCAGGCGCAGTCTAGAAGCCCGCTTCCACCTGCTCAGGGAGCCCCGGGGCGGAGAAGCCATGGCCGGGCTCTCCCCGAGAATCCCTAGAGCAGAGCTGATCTATGTTCACTTCAGTGGCGGGGACAGAATCCAGGGCCTGGCCCCTGCTAGGCGAGTGTTCTGCCCCTGAAACGCCATCAGCCCCGTCTTTCTTTTTTCTTTTTTTTTTTTTTTCGGTACTGGGGATTGAACTCAGGGGCATTCTACCTCCGAGCTACACCCCCAGCCTTATTTTTTATTCTTTATTTTGAAACCGAGTCTCACTAAGTTGTGGAGGGCCTCACTAGGTAGCTGAGGCTGGCCGCGAACCCAGATCCTCCGGTCTCAGCCTCCCAAATGCTGGGATTACAAGCGTGAGCCACCACGCCCGGCAAGCCCCGTCTTTCTTTCCTCCCTACTTGGGTCAGTTTGCTGCCTGCACTTTGACTTTTGGAGGAGTCCCGTGGTGTGAGGAGCCCGTCACAGCCTCGTGACACTGCTTGGCTTTGGGCCCTGCCTGCCCAGCCCCGTCCCACTGACAGCTGCGGGAAAGGAGCCAGGCCGGGGCACCCAGGCCGTGGGGGACTCCTGGGCTGCAGGGGGGTCCCAGACCGTGTCCCACTGCCAGGAGCTCCTGCAGAAGTGAGCCTGAGCCCCCTCTCCCCTGGGTGCTTGCTGGAGCCCCGCTCCTGGGACGAACGTGGGGCTGTTCAGAGACAGGACTTGCACCACCACCGTCAGGCTTTTATTCATTTATTTATTTTTTTGTGTGGTACTAGGGATTGAACTCAGGGACATTCTACCTCTGAGCTATACCCACAGCCCTATTTTTTATTCTTTATTTTGAAACAGGGTCTCACTAAGTTGCGGAGGGCCTCACTAGGTAGCTGAGGCTGGCCTCGAACCCAGATCCTCCAGTCTCGGCCTCCCAAATGCTGGGATTACAAGCGTGCGCCACCACGCCCGGCTCACTGTCAGGTTTTTAGAGCACAAGCGTTCATGCTCTGGTTTGCAAGCATTCGTAGTATGCAGAGCTCTTCAAGGAGCATTCGACCCCGGCTGGTCCAGCCTGTCATTCCAAATCAAAAGAATCAAACACAGAAAACCAAGCCGGGCATGCTGGTACTCGCTTGTAATCCCAGTACTTGAGAGGATGAAACAGGAGGATCACAGGTTCTCAGCCAGACTCAGCTACTTAGTGAGGCCCTCTCCAACTTAGTGAGACCCTGTTTCAAAAATAAAGAATAAGCCAGGCGTGGTGGCACACGCTTGTCATCCCAGCATTCGGGAGGCTGAGACCGGAGGATCTGGGTTCGAGGCCAGCCTCAGCTACCTAGTGAGGCACTCTGCAACTTAGTGAGACTCGGTTTCAAAATAAAGAATAAAAAATAGGGCTGGGGGTGTAGCTCGGAGGTAGAACTCCCCTCAGTTCAATCCCCAGTACCAAAATAAATAAATAAATAAATAAAAATAAAGAATAAAAAAGGGCTGGGAGTGGAGCTCGGAGATAGAATGCCCCTGGGTTCCATCCCCGGTAACACACACACACACACACACACACACACACACACACACACACACACACGGATCTGAGAAATGCTTCTTCTGTGTCCAGAGATGCATGGAGACAGTCAGCGCAGCCCTGTGTGTGATGGAGAAAAGCTAGAAATGGCCTGATGTCTCCTCGCAGGGGCACTGCCAAGCAGACAAGCTCCCTTCCTGACTGGAATCAGCACTCACCTTAACAAGAAATGAGTAGCTGGGTGTGGTGGTGCACACCTGTAATCCCCGTACTTGGGAGGCTGAGACAGAAGGATTTGCATGTTCAACGCCAGCCTCAGCAATTTAGTGAGACCCTGTTTCAAAAACAAAAAGGGGCTCCAACATTTGGGAGGCTGAGACCGGAGGATCTGGGTTCACAGCCAGCCTCAGCTACCTAGTGAGGCACTCTGCAACTTAGTGAGACCTTGTTTCAAAGTAAAGAATAAAAAATAGGGCTGGGGGTTTAGCTTGGAGGTAGAATGTCCCTGAGTTCAATCCCAGTACCGCAAAAAAAAAAAAAAGGTCCCTGAGCCAGGCACAGCAGAAGGCAAAGCCAGTCTGGCAGTCTGGCAGCACCAGGTGCAACCTATGTTCTCTGGCTGTGCCTGGGGGGACTTAACCTGCTGTCCGTCCTGAGGAGGGATGTGCCCCTTCCACTGGTCACGTGACACCAGGCCTGGGTGGGCAGTGGAGGGACACTGTGGGGATCCTCACAGCATTCTCTGGGTCAGCGGTCAGCCGTCCGGCCCCTTCTCTCTCAGCGACGTGGTCAGAGGGGGTCTGGATGGAGCGCCCCCACCCCGCCCCGGCCCTGAAGCTATTGCTTTCATTCCAGCCTGCCTCGAGCCCCTCCTGGGGCCCCCCCGGCGCCCGGCATGGCGGAGCTGCGCCGCACGGACTCCACGCTGACCGCCCTGGACGAGGACACGCTCTGGGACCTGATGGAGAGCCACCGCTGCAGGATCGTGCGCTGCATCTGCCCCAGCCGCCTCACGCCCTACCTGCGCCAGGCCAAGGTGCTGGGCCAGCTGGACGAGGAGGAGGTCCTGCACAGCCCGCGCTTCTGCAACAGCGCCATGAGAGTGGGTGAGTGCCCCGAGCCTCGCCTCGGCTCCCGGCCCCCGGGCTCCCGCTGGGCTCTTTCAGCCCGGCCAGCTAACACGCCAGGGCTGTGAAGCATCTTGAGCCAGGGTAGGGGGCTCAGGACTGCAGCACATGAGGCCTGGAGTTCAGACTTTGGGGACACTCTACTAGTCCCCTAAGGCTGCCCCCAACAAATGACCACACGCATGGTTATTTAAAACACCAGCCACCCGGGCGTGGTGGCGCACGCTTGTAATTCCAGCATTTGGGAGGCTGAGACCAGAGGATCTGGGTTCGCGGCCAGCCTCAGCTACCTAGTGAGGCACTCCGCAACTTAGTGAGACTCGGTTTCAAAATAAAGAATAAAAAATAGGGCTGGGGGTGTAGCTCGGAGGTAGAATGCCCCTGAGTTCAATCCCCAGTACCACACACAAAAAAAAATCCACCAGCCTAAGCCGAGTGTGGTGACGCATGCTTGCAGTCCCAGTACTTGAGAGGCTGTGACCAGAGGATCCGAGTTCTTAGCCAGCCTCAGCTACTTAGTGAGGCTCTCTGCAACTTAGTGACACCTTGTTTCAAAATAAAGAATTAAAAATAGGGTTAAGGGTATATCTCAGAGGTAGAATGCCCCTGGGTTCAATCCCCAATGCCATAAAAAAAAAACAAAAAAAAAAAACCCCACCAGCCTAAGTGGGGCATGGTGGCACACACCTGTAATACCAGTACTTGGGAGGCTGACACAGGAGGATTGCAGGTTTGAGGACAGCCTCAGTGATGTAGCAAGCCCTTTAGCAATTTAGTGAGACCCTGTTTCCAAACAAAAATAAACAAATAGGGCTGGGGGTGTAGCTCAAAGGGAGAATGCTTCCGGGTTCAATCCCTAGTACCACAAAATCAACCAATCAGCCAATCAATCAAGCCACAGCAATGGGGTTAGAGGTACAGCTCAGTGGTAGAGTGCAGGCCCACGTGTGCAAGGCCCTGGTCCAATCCCCTGCAGCAAGAAAAATCACAAACACACACAAGCAATGTCAGAAGTCCTAGTTCGGGCTTGGGCAAGGCTGTGCTCGGCCCGAGGCTCGGAGGACGCACCCTTCTTTGCCTCTTCTTGCTTCTGGGGGCTCCAGGCATCCCTTGGCTTGTGTCCCCTCACTCCAACCTCTGCCTCTGTCTTCACATGGGTGTCTGTGTCTTTTCCTCTTGTAAGAACAAGTGCCAAGCCGAGCGTGGTGGCGCACGCTTGTAATTCCAGCATTTGGGAGGCTGAGACTGGAGGATCCGGGTTCGAGGCCAGCCTCAGCTACCTAGTGAGGCACTCCACATCTTAGTGAGACTCGGTTTCAAAATAAAGAATAAAAAATAGGGCTGGGGGTATAGCTTGGAGGTAGAATGCCCCTGAGTTCAATCCCCAGTACCGAAAAAAAAAAAAAAAAAAAAAAGAACAAATGCCGTTGAATTTAGGGCTCACCTGAATATCCAGAATGATCTTATAACTTAAGTATATCTGCAAACAAATTTGCATAGACAGATTCCAGGTAGACATATCTTTTAGGGGGGTGCCGTTCAGCCCACTACAGGTATCTCTGGAGTCTGTTCAGGTGATCTAACTAGCTGCATTTATTCATCCAACAAACGAGGATGCTACTGGCTTCACCACAGGGTTTCGCCAGAAGGAATAACCATGTTACTAATGCAATACTCATGGCAAAGCCTGAGATACAGCTTTTTTTTTTTTTTTTTTTTTTGCAGTACTGGGGATTGAACTCAGGGGCATTCTACCTCCAAGCTATACCCCCAGCCCTATTTTTTATTCTTTATTTTGAAACCGGGTCTCACTAAGTTGCGGAGTGCCTCACTAGGTAGCTGAGGCTGGCCACGAACTCCGGTCTCAGCCTCCCAAATGCTGGGATTACAAGTGTGGACCACCACGCCCGGCTGCGATGCAGCTATTAACATTGTGATGTTTGTGCTTGTTAGTTTCTAGATCTCAAATGTAGGCGAGGTTAATCTAAGCTACTGATTCCAGCTGAGAGATAGAGGATTTGGGACCCGGGTTTGAGAGTCCCTAAGGCTCTCTGGGGCCACACTTGGAGCCGGGGTGGGGGTGGGGCTGCTGTTATACACAGGGTCTCAAGGGCTCTCATAGCTCTCGGTGGCACCGTGTCTGCGGCCTCATCCAGTATGCCCAGCAAAGTCTTTGCACAGACCTTGAGTTGCTTGTAGCAGGTGCTCAATAAATGTGGACTTTTTTTTTTTTTTTTTTTTTTGCCGTACTGAGGATTGAACCCAGGGGTATTGTACCTCTGAGCTACATCCCCTGCCCTATTCTTATTCTTTAGTTTGAAACAGGGTCTCACTAAGTTGCTGAGGGCCTCACTAAGTAGCTAAGGCTGGCCTCAAACCCAGATCCTCCAGTCTCAGCCTCCCAAGTACTAGGATTACAAGCGTGTGCCACCACACCCAGCTGGATTTTGTCTTCTTAAGCTGCCTGAGGTTGCAGCATGAGCAAGGGGAGCCTGCCTGCGCAGTGGGGTGCATCTCACCCTGGGATCCCTTCTACGTCCTGGGTGTCAGATTTGCGAGGAGCCCCTCCCCCCCGTCCCAGCCCAGCAAGCCTGCGCCCTTGGCACCTAAGAAACAGCTTGTGTCTCCCAAGGTCACCTGCTGGACTTGCTGAAGACCCGTGGGAAGAACGGAGCCATCGCCTTCCTGGAGAGCCTGAAGTTCCACAACCCCGACGTCTACACCCTGATCACCGGGCTGCAGCCCGACGTGGACTTCAGCAACTTCAGTGGTGAGCGCCGGGCCCTGGCTCGGGTGGGTGGACACTTCCTGGGAGCCCACAGGCCTTGTCTTGCCTACTTGCCTGCTGCCGGTCCAGGCGGTCTCCTTGGCCAGGCTGAGCCGTGTTTTTTGTTTTAAGGTACTGGGGATTGAACCCAGGGGCATTCTACCTCCGAGCTACACCCCCAGTCCTATATTTTATTCTTTATTTTGAAACAGGGTTTCGCTAAGTTGCAGAGTGCCTCACTAGTTAGCTGAGGCTGGCCGCGAACCAGGATCCTCTTGTCTCAGCCTCCCAATTACTGGGATTACAAGCCTGCACCACCACGCCTGGCCTGAGCCCTGCTTTGCATTGGGCAGTGCCATCCCAGGTCCTAGATCCCGGTAGAGGACTGAGAGGCCCGCTCCTGAGGGCAAGCCTTCTGCACCTTGGCACACCAGTCTAAGGAAGGGTTAAGGTGGGCCTGGTGGCACACACCTATAATCCCAGTACATGGGTGGCTGAGACAGTAAGATCGCCAGTTCAGAGCCAGCCTCAGCAGCTTAGTGAGACCCTGTTTCAAAATAAAGAATAAAAAATAGGGCTGGGAGTGTGGCTTAGAGGTAGAATGGTCCTAGGTTCAATCTCCACTATTGAAAAAAAAAAGAAGATTTAATATTCAAAAGAGCAGGACTAGCTTGGCGAGATGGTTCACACCTGTTATCCCAGTACTTGGGAGGCTGAGACAGGAGGATCATAGGTTTGATACCAGCCTCAGCAACTTAGTGAGACTCTGTTTCAAACTAAAAAGTAAAATAGGGCTGGGGATGTAGCTCAGAGACAGAACACCCCTGGGTTTAACCCCCAGTAGCATCACCAAGGGAAAAAAAAAAAAGAGCAGAACTCCAGTGACTCAGCGGATCACCAGCTGTGTCTTCCTGTCTGGCCTGGCAGTACACATCTATGTTAGAGTTCTATCATGCTGATGTAAATTTGTTACTGTTTTGGGGAGGAGGATTTTTTTTGTAGTACTGGGGATTGAACTCAGGGGATACATCCCCAGTCCTACTTTTTATTCTTTATTTTGAAACAGGGTCTCACTAAGTTGCGGAAAGTCTCACTAAGTAGCTGAGGCTGGAGCGGGGCGTGGTGGCGCACGCTTGTAATCCCAGTATTTGGGAGGCTGAGACCGGAGGATCCGGGTTCGAGGCCAGCCTCAGCTACCTAGTGAGGCACTCCAGAACTTAGTGAGACCCTATTTCAAAATAAAGAATAAAAAAAAATAGGACTGGGGGTGTAGCTTGGAGGTAGAATGCC
>PVLC010014669.1:0-38700 GCA_004027655.1 Graphiurus murinus | reverse complement strand
CTCCTTCTCCTTCCCCAAACTGTTATTTTTATTTAATAATTAATATATGTTTATTTGAAAGTAGAATATTAAGAAAACAATTTCCATGCACTGTTTACATATGGATTATGTTTTTATTGATGCTTGTCCCGTGTGTGTGTGTGTGTGTGTGTGTGTGTGTGTGTGTGTGTGTGTAGATAAAAAAAGAATACAAATAGCCATAGGATTGTGACCAGTTAAAATAGGCTTTAAAATATGCAAATTTCAAAGTCTGTATTATTAGAAAATTATAGGAATAGACTATTTCAAAGTAAGTTTAGACATACATGTTCATTCATTTGCCCACATTTTGAATCAGAGCTAAACAATATTCATGAAATTTGAGTCAACCAGGTAAGATTTCATTCTGGTCTTCCATAAGCCACACTCATAGTGTAGTCTCTTTCTCTTGAATCCAAATTTTAGACTTTAAGATGGAGAGGAATGTTAAAGGTATTTTATAAAGCAATATAAATATATAATACAAAATTCTATATTTTATTATTTTCCCTAATATTTAAGAGATGTTTGTATATTTGTTGAATTACATTCATCTGGACTTTGCAAACCATTCAACTTAGAGTTCAGAGAGACTGAGTATTTTCACATTACTATTTCATCAGATTGCATGGTAATTTGTTAAATTATGTCATCAAAGCAAAAGTACATCTGGCAAAAAACAGTCCTGGGAATAAACACAAGTGACTGCTGATTGCCACTTCTCTGGTGTGTATAGAAAGGCAAGGACCTCCCAGAGAGCAGCCTGGCAATCTTGAATAATTAGCAAGACCTGAGCATCAAACAGAAAGGAGCAGATTTTTACAAAATGCATGCTTACTAAATAAGGTAATATTATATTCATTACACAATAGAATAATGTTATTTTTTATTCTTGAGGTACTAGGGGCTGAACCCAGGGACATTCTACCTCTGAGCTACACCCCCAGTCCTATTTTTTATTTATTTTGAAACAGTTGTTTCTCACTAAGTTGCTGAGGGCCTCACCAAGTAGCCGAGGCTGGCCATGAACCTGGATCCTCCAGTCTCAGCCTCTCAAGTACTGGGATTATGAGCATACACCACCACGCCTGGGGAGAATAATGTTAATTTATAATACATATGTGTATGTATAATATGTATGACATTTATATATACATGTAATATATATACATAATAATGACTGTGTATAATAATGTATGTATAATAATGTATGTATAATAATTATTATACATTATGTAATGATTGGCTTACATTCTAATAAATCCTTTATAAGTTGAAAATATCATAAGTCTAAAATACATTTAATACATCTAACTTACTGAACATCAAAGCTCAGCAAAACAGCAGATTCTACAATATGGGTGGCTGACTGGGAGCTGTGGCTCGCTGTCAATTCACACATCTCAATATCTTAGCACACACTGCAAGCCCAGGAAAAGATCAAAATTCAAAATGGCAAAAATATTTTCAACTGACACACGAATTGCTTTTTCATCATCATAGAGCTAAAATATTATAAGTCAAACCAAAATATTATTAGTCAAACTAAATAATGTATATATACCATATATATTTCACATGTGTTTATATATGTGTTTATGTATATTTATATTTTTTTATATATAAACATATATATATACACATACAAACACACCTACTATTACTACATTAATTTCTGGTACTATTTTTATAATAGGTCACTAGTAGAGGAAAGAAATTAATACATCATAAATGTTCATAGGTAGTATATTTTTAATGCCTTATGTGCCTGAGAACATTTTTCCTGGTATAACTTGAATACACATGTTAATTTTGGCTCTGTTAAGGATTCATTGGTAAAAATATCTTTTTTTGTTTAGTTTCATAAAAATGCATTCATTATCTTTGGCTTTTTGGTGTTGCCATGGAGAATTTTCAAGACACATATACATTTCTTTGTAGATATTCTTCCTTCTCTTCCTGGATTATTATAGATACAGAAATATGTGTGCGTGTACATATATTATATATATTTATATATTATATGTATAATTACACAATTAGACATAATTTGCATAAATGCACATGTATGTATCAATTGTAGATTTGTTTAAACTAATTCTGTCATGTGTTTGGTTATGCATGCTCATCTTCCTTGAGAAAGTAAGCTATTTTAGTCCATTTTTGGTTGCTAATAACAGACCACAGACTAGGTAAATTGCAAAGAAATGAGGTTGACTGCAGCTCGCAGTTCTGAAGTGCAATCTGCATCTTGTGATGATGGACTTTTTGCTGGCAGAGTCCTTGAGCTGTTCTGGGCACTGCCTACATAAAGATGAGAGCACGTGTGTGTATCTACTCTGGTCTCTTTCCTTCTTCTTAAAAAGTCACTAGTGTTCAACAATGGGAGCTCTACCCAGATGACTTAACCCAATCTTAATTATCTCCCAAAGGTATTACCTCCAAATGAACTAAGTTTCCACCCTCGTTCATAACTCACAATGGGAATTAAACTCCAAAATGAGTTTTCGGAGGTGACAATCCCTTTCAAACTCTACCATGAACTAACCTGGTTAAGTGGACAAACTACAGAGTCTTACAGCTTCAGATTTAATCCTGACTCTATCATTTAGGACCTGTGAGTTGAGGCAGTTAATCTGACCAGTTGGTTTGTTTTTCTTTCTATAAATAGGGAAGATAAACAAAGCTATCTATCCAAGGATTGTTGCGAGAATTAACTAAACTAATTAATATGTTTAGCTTGCCATAACTATGACAAGGAAGGAGCTTAAGCCAAAGGAGGAAGTAAGTGTGAAGTCTTATCTTCACTGCTTCATTTCTGAAACAAATTTTTTTCTAAATTATTATTTATTCCCTTATATTTTATTTCTCTTGACCTGTTGTAGATGCCTTTTAAATATCTTTGTAAGCTTGTATATTTTCCTCATCTTTGAATGTTGGCAGAATACAGACTTGTGTTCAATGCTTTCTTTGAAGTTATTCGTTTGATTGGTGTTGCATTTCAGTTTTGTTCTCACATTTCAGATTTTCCTTTTCCTTAAGTGCTTGCCTTCATTTAAAAGTAGCTATAGTCTCTAAAGCCGTATTACATCAGTTTTAAATTTTCTTCTATTTAAAAATGTTTGCAATAAATATTTCATAACCTAACAATTGAAACTAAAGAGGAATGACACAAAAATGCCAGAAATGATTATCAATCAAGATATATGCAAATAAAACTTAATAAAAGGACAACTTGAGTCATAAAATATAAAAAGAAAAATAAAATAGTGAACTTGCTTGGAAAATAATTCCAGGTGATTTCTGCAGTGCTCCAGTAAAACTTGGGAGGGCCAGTGATTGAAATACGGGTGAAATATACAATAGTTATTGTATATTCCAGATTTTATTATAATTATGGAATGCCAGGCCTCATTGGTTATATCTTTATTTTTAAGTAGTTATTTCAAGTGTGATTTTTATAATACCACAATTATTTTAAAATAACTTAATGTTTATTTGCTTCCACATTAACTGCATTAACAGTTATTATTCTTCATTTTAAAAATTTGTTTTGATTCTTCTAAGTGAGCTTCAATGTCTTAGGTTTGAATTTTGAAAGTATAATTATATTTCTATTTTTTCCTTTAGGATTGCTATTTTATTATTGCCCTTTCTGTTACACGGGATGTACACATCAGGTGTTAAAAGGCACAATATATTCTGCAACTGAGCATCACTTTCTGTAACTGAATAGGCAAAGAAATTACACTGAACATCAGCATCTGGCAGTATTTTTTGGAAAAAAAAGTGACTAAAATGGGTTTAAATTTATTAACACTATTAAATCACATCTAATATTTGATTACTACATGATTCAATACAGCTATACAATACAATTATACAAAATGTGTTAACATCAAAGAATACAACCAAAATTAAGATAGCAAACAAACCCTATATAACTTGTTTTTGTACAGGAAAATACTTTTGAAGTATGCGTGTAATTGCCCATTCTTTTAAAGAAAGTCTACTGCAAGCAAAGTTATCAACCTCCAGAAAAATCACACAGCATTACTAAGCATATCCCCAAAAAGTGTACAATATGCACACTTGGAAAATACAAAATTAAAACAATTGTAAGCAACAGGTGAGCTTCATATTTATAAGAATGTGAAAATAAGTCCCATTTTTAGCACTGTTGTATAAAGAATTGTCTTTTGATGCGAAGTTCATGAATTGTCCTTCTGCTGGGACCACACTTTACAAAAACACCATGTTTTTTAAATGAGATTACAGAGCAAGATAGAGCATCTTAGCAATGTCATCTTATTAAGGTTTTTTTTTTTTAATTTTTACTACTTTATCAAAACATGTCCCTCAGGTGTGTAGGATTCATTTTTAAAATTCTTCCTAGAAATAATATACAAAGGAGAGGCACATTTATTCCCATTCACACTTCTGAAAGATGCTTCCCCTGGGCAAGAAGGGTCTTCGCTCTTCTTTTCACTGGTTGTTTTTGGCCTTAGCATGTGTTAAGATGTGAGATTTCAGGCTAGTTGACTGAGCAAACTTCTTATTACAACCATCGAAGGGGCACACATAGGGCCTGTCTCCGGTATGGATTCGCACATGTGTGAGCAAATTGAAGTCCAGTGAAAAGCATTTCCCACAGCCTTCGAATGTGCACTGAAGGGGCTTCTCTCCAGTATGAACCAGTTGGTGTCGTTTTAGCTTTGAGCTCTCAACGAAAGCTTTGACACATTCTGCACAGATGTGGACTCTGGGGCTGTGGGTGTGCAGATGTTTTCTTATAGCAGAGTTATCCCTGAACATCTTTGTGCAGCCTTTATGAGGGGAAGCTATTGTTCTTGGAGCATCATCTTCTTTAATTTTTCTTGGCTTCATTCTAGCAAATTCTGCCAGTTGTTTGAGATCTGACAGGTCACTGCCAGGTATTCCCCCAGGAGGGAGTTTCTTTCCTGTCATGTACTCTGAATAATCAGGAGGTGAGTTCTCTCTGATGATCTGTTCTTCAACCAATGTCTCATGGTCAATATTTTTTATTCATATTTTTAAATAATAAAATGCCTCTTTGGATAATTATATTTCTTTAATCTTGCTCATAACAGATGATTTTGAGCCAAAGACTTTTGAGTTTAGGAATAAGACAAGATCAAGTGCAGAGCTAGTTAGTATTTTTTTTTTTTTTTTTAGAATAAGGGTGGCAAATGCCAATTTTGCTATGATCAGATTATAGGCTATTGCTTATATTTAGTGATTTCACACCTCGAAATTACCTGGGTATCCACTTGAAGCATGTGAGTTTTGCCACTCTTTCTTTAGTTAATTCTATATTGATCTCTTTTTCTACCTCTACTAATATTTATTTACTAAAAATAAAAAGAAGAAAGAATAAGGTAACCCCACCACTTTTCTGAAATTTTGGTAGTCATTCTTTTAGACATGCCAAAGGAAACCCTTTCCTAAATGTGCTTCTAAAAACATGACGATTGCATGGATTGTGAAATTTCAAGATGAAAATAGTCTAAGGTATAGTTGAAGTTCTTCATGCTTCAGCTGTCGTTATTAGCCTTTTCCTAATATTTATAGTCAACTGGATAGAGTTATTTCATATTCAATAATTTACCAATATACATAAACATAGAAATTGGTTTTAGTTGTTGAATTATCTTACCAAAGGGGGATTCATTATTATGAGACTTTCATTCCCATCCTCCCTAAACAAAGCCATGTTGCTTTGTCTGATATCTTTCACCAATCTTACCACTATTTTTGTTCAATATTTCATTTTATATTTATGTACAGTGTTTTAGATAACTCAATTACATTGATTTTTTAAATTTTTTATTTTTGAAAATTATATTTACAGGTTCCTTGACTGTCTTGAAGCACAATTTTAGTGCAGCTTCTATTTTTTCAAAGTAAGAAATGTTAACAAGACAAATAATTTTTCCTCTAAATTTTCTGATGATTGCTTCCTATCTATTCCCATTAGCATTATGACTAAATACTTTTGAGAATTTCTGAAATTTGATTGGGAGTATTTTTAGTTTCTCATTCACTTTAACACTCCATTGGTTAGTTCAATGTGGAAAGGAGTGCAAAGATGTTGTATGCTTCTATTCATATTATTATCTTCATTGAAATCTCCTCTAGTTTCTTCAGTCTTTCACAATCAAACTCATTTGTATTTTAGTCTGTTTTCTAATAAATTTTACTCTCTTTCTTCATAAAAATCAAGCTTTCTCCAATTTGATTTAGAATGCAAATCAAAAGTTTCCTAAGATGTGCTTTTTTCTCCTAAGGTAATCTCCCCTACCACTTCAAAAGTACAATAAATGGCTTAAGTCTCTCATAATTGAAATTGTTTTCATAGGCCTATATTTTGATGTTCCAAATATTTCTGTATTTCTTCATAGACTGAATAGCAACCCCTCCTTTGTGTCCATACTGTATCCCATTTTGCTATTAGAACTTTCTTTCAATTTTAAGCAGTGAGGGAGTTAGGAAGATGGTAAGTCGGACATTCACATCTACCAAATGAGTGTTTGCTAATTTTTTATCTAGTTTCTGATTCTACTATATATTTATCTATATATGAATAAATCTATTTCTAAAGAATTTTAAGAATTCTATGGGAGGAATTTTTAAAATAAAGGTTGTCAAATAGAAATATAATGCAAGCTGCAAGTGTAAACCACATATGTAATTAAATTTCCTCTAGTAACCACATTATAAAAATAAAAAATTATATTAATATCTATTTTGTCTAATCAAATATACCTAAAATATACAATTAATATAAACATATTGATGAGATTTTTTCCTTTCTTAGTATGAACTCTTCAGAATGTAGTGTCTATTTTGAACTTAGAACACATCTCAATTCAAATAGTCAAATTTCAAGTGCTTAAGTTCCACAAATGGCTAGTTGCTGCCATGTTAGATCATGAAATTTTAACCTCCTACTAAAGAAAATGAATTAATGTGCATGCACTGAGGTATACTTCACTCTCTCACAGAGCTGTTTTTATTTCTTACTTTTAATTTCAGAAAGTAATCTATCTGTACTTGCCTTCATCTTCTCTAAATTGCATTAATTTGGTGTTATGAGCCCCAAATACATGTAGAATGTTTTCCATTGGGAATGAGAGTTACACAGCAATAAAAGAATCTTGAAACAAAATACAGCAGAATAAAACAAAAACAGCTTTTAGTCCAGGATGCATAACTCTGTCTCGTGTGTGTGTGTGTGTGTGTGTGTGTGTGTGTGTGTGTGTTTTACTGAGGATTGAACGCCCAGGGACATTCTATTTTCGAGCTTCACCCCCAACCTTTTTGTTTGGTAATGGTCTTTGTAGGTTACCAAGGCTGTCCTCAAACTTGCAAACCTCCTGTCTCAGCCTCCCAAGTAGTGGGATTATTGGTGTGCACCACCACGTCCAGCAACTCTTTCCCTTTGATAAGCAAATATCTGAAGAAGAGGGCTATCGTGGATGAGAATAAGTAAAAATGTCTTATTATGCTTTCCTTGGAAATGCTTGTTCTGCTTCACAGCTCAATACCTGTTTTGATTAGTGAATCCTTCTCGTTGGTTGTGGCACATAATTAATTAATACACTCACTTCCTAATGCTATTGTATTTGTATGTTTTCATCAACTGTTTCAGTGAGTGGTTCAATAGGAAAATGGAGGAAGACAAATAGAAACTGGTAAAGAACTAGCAACCTAACCTGAAAAGCTTTGCTACAATTCTCAATAAACGAGAAAAAATGTTTTACCAAAAGGAAAGGTGACATGTTGCAGTGTTTATTTCTATGTGCTATCAAGTTCAATAAGAATGTGTTGATAACATTTGCATACCCCCCTTCCTTCAAATTAAACAAATATTTAACCCCTTGTCAATTTGCAAATCAGATGCTAGGCAGCATGATCTGGGTGGGCATATGTGGCTGTCTTCTAATTTCTTTCTTTTTTAAAAAATTCTAAACATCTTGTTCATTTTATATTTATTATGTTTCTCCATAGAGCAATAATCTTCAGGGAAATTTTTTCTCAATAAAATACATGCATATGCAACAAAAGGAGTAATTAATTCAATGAATTAATCATGCCATTATATTTAGCAGTCAGGCATGTTATATCACTTCTTTGATGTGAGCCACCATTGGGAACAATCTATCTTATCTGTCATTGCAATGAATTTTATTAAAAATTAAAAGTCTCCAACCTGCAATAAAGCTAAAGATCAAGGACATGTCTAATAATATTTTATTCACATTGCAGCTGTGCTTTGGCCTTTAACTATTTTACTGGCTTACTAGTGTGCCATTTTGAGATATCAAAACCTATTTCAGGCTCAAATCTCTATAGAGAAACAACTCAGAAACAATAGTTTATGTGTAAGCTTTTTGTTACCAAATATTTAAAAGGAAGACGTTTTCTTAATGACTACAGTGATCTATTTAACAAGATGATCAGAAATGGTTCTCTATAAAAACATAGAGCAACACTTTTAGTGCCCATAAAACAAAGTGAAAAACTGTATTAGGTTTCTAATAAGAGCCTAGAGAAGTCTACTGTGGCGGGATATCACTAGACAACACAAGATTAATTTAATACTCTGACTTGAGGAAGGAGTGTGCCCTAGAGAGCATTCTCTGAGTATCAATCTTGCCTTTTCATGGGGAAACCCACAGAGAAAACTAAAAATGCACACAATGACTACTGGCTCTGTTTCAGGTGTCTTTTTAATGGAAGTTAATTTCTTGTAAGTCACAGTGTTTTAGGATATGGGAGTACTCATTAATTCAGTGAACATGGCACAATTTGCCAGGCTGTTTTCTAGAGAATACATAAATAAAGTAGTCTCTACCTCAGAGTTTATTGTCTAGTGAGAAAGGTAGACAAATAATAGAATATTTCTAGTTGAATATGGTAAGTGTATGAATCAAAATTTTAAAAATTCAAAATTTAAGCCGGGCGTGGTGGCGCACGCTTATAATCCCAGCATTCGGGAGGCTGAGACCGGAGGATCCGGGTTCGCGGCCAGCCTCAGCTGCCTAGTGAGGAACTCTGCAACTTGGTGAGACTCGGTTTCAAAATAAAGAATAAAAAATAGGGCTGGGGGTGTAGCTCAGAGGTAGAATGCCCCTGAATTCAATCCCCAGTACCGCAAAAAAAAAAAAAAAAATTCAAAATTTGACTCACTGTTAAAATGTAGCAGTCATTGAAGGTTTCTTTTGGGCTAGGTAATATAAGTGTCATTCTTTATTATCTCAATGAACACTATGTAGTTGATATTATTGTTAGTATTTTACAAATAGGGAAATAATTTCAGATATTTTAAATAACTTTCCCAGGTTATCAAGCTAGAAAAATGATGAAGCTGAGGTATCCATTTTTTTGACTCAACTGCTCATGAACCTGTCCTTCAAGTGTTCATGAACCTTATCTCCATGTTATATATTGAAATCAAGACTGAATACAGGAGTAGCACTTCTCTGGCCAGGACGTCAAAAGTTGATTCCTATCCAGGCATGGTGACCCAAGCTTGTAATCCAAGACAGGAGAATTGAAGATTCTAGGATAGCCTCTGTAATGTAGCTAGATTCTTGGCAAACTAGCTTGTTTTGAAACAAACAAATAAAATTTGACTAGGGGTGCAGCTTAGAGGTAGAACATCCCTAGATTCAGTAACAATCCCTCTCTCTCTCTCTCTCTCTCTCTCTCTCTCTCTCTCTCTCTCTCTCTCTCTCTTCTCTCTCTCTCTTTCTCCCTCCCTTTCTCTCTCTCCCTATCTCTGTCTCCTGGAGGAGAGATACAATGAGTTGAGTCTTGAGTCATGAACAAGAGTTGTCTACTGGAAACAATGTTAATGGATTTTGCAGACAGCTTTTCTAGTGTAAAGCATGGAGGGCAAAGTTTAGGGAACGTGTATATGAGTAGAAATAAGAAAACTAGTATGAAATATGTATAGAGATAGGTTATCTATGGAGCATGCAAATTATCTGGAGAAAAAGGAAAGCTTTAAGATTATTTTCAAAGAAAGGGATTGATATAATGCTACCTAAATTTCAACTTTTTAACTCTGTAGTGGTTAATTTATGTGTTAACTTAACTGGTCTAAGGGATGCCCAGATAGCTGATAAAGCATTATTTGGGATGTATCTTTGAGGGTATTTCCACAAGAGATTAGCATTTGAATTAATAGACTGAATAAAAAACATACACCATCATTAATAGGGTAGGCATCATCCAATGTATTGACTGCTTGAATAGAAAATATAAAAGGCAAAGAAAGGGTGAATGTGCTCTCTGTGATCATCTCTCTTCAAACTGGGAAGTCCATCTTCTGCTCTCAGATTTGAGAGCTCCTGGTTCTCGGATCTTTGGAGTCGGACTGAATTTTACCATCATTCTTTGTGGTTCTCCATCTAACAGATGACATATTTGGGGACTTCTTGGTCTCTGTAATTTTATGAGTCAATTCCTATAGTAAATATTCTCTTCTCTTCCCTGTTGGTCTGTTTCTCCTAGAGAAACCTGATCAATACAGACTGAACTTATGGACAAGATGAAATTTTAAGAGATCAGATTAGAAATGATGAACATATGACCTATTAGAAAAATTGAGAGGTAAGAGTTTGCCAATACTTTTCAGATGAGAGAAAAACAGACCATGAGTTAAACAAAATAGAAAATAACAACAACAAAAAAAAAAAATAGAAGAGAGTTTGCTTTGAGGTGGTTACCGGGAGAGCCTGGTAAAGTGAAAATCAAACAGTCCTAGGTTAATTTCATACTGAATTTGCTGGTAAATATGAGACAAATACTTAGATCTTGAATTGTATGGTGGTACAGATGGGCAGAAGGCAAAAGAAGAAAAAAAAATAAAAAGAGGAAATTGTCTTGAGATTCAATGTAAGTAAAGGAGGATTCATAGTAGAAAGAAAAAAGTATACAAAGTAGCTATAGAATTAAGTTTACTAACCTTGTATTTCACCTATTTTCTATATTTTAGCGTTTTTCACTGCTAACATATTTTTGAAAAAAATTATGGTGACCGCAGATAGGGGTTGAGTCTACTTTCTCTTTAAAAAAACTTAATTGACAAAATAATAGTTACAACTCTGTACCAATTCTCTGTTTTATTTTTTAAATATATAGATCTATGAATCCTAACATCTGGGAGTGCTACCCTATCCTAATTTACAGATTGTAAAAAGTAGGTGGGAAAAGCTCTCTAATTTTTAACCTGTATTCCAGTACATAAGGCTGCCTGCCCATCATTTTCACAGAGAAAACCAGGGTACAAAGGATTATCTGATTGCAATAAATAAATAAATAAATAAATAAATAAATAAATAAATAAAATGTATCTAAGAAAGTGCATCTTCTCTGAAGATTACAATTATGATAGTTGCCTTGTTACTACCATTTCTCAGCAGGGATGACTTTGAATCTTAAGTTGGTATATATCTTTTTTTTTTTAAGTGCTTCAAATAAACCTGGCCCAAACAAATATCAGATAACCAGGCTATTAGAGAAGAGGAGGATTTCAATTAAAGGTTTATGATCAGGAAAAGAAGCAGATGCTGCCTAATCATACCTCCTCAAGGAATAGTCTGGGAGAAAACCTGCAGCCTTTGATGCACCTACTGAAAGTAGCATCTGGAGGAGCCACCTTTGCATGCAGGTGCATGTCGACATCTATGGCAGGTTAATTTATATACATATACTACATAAGATCAGCAACACCAGATCAAACTCTTTACTATCAAGTTTTCATGTCAATCTTGTACAGGAATAAATGGTCTACTAGACTTAATAAGAATAAATCAATGTGTTATCTTCATCAATCTAATTTGTATGCACAAATCTATCTAACCCAGCACCCAACATGTTATATTTTGGGCCCAATATGATAAAAGCACAGAGGGTAGAGTCACATCTATTCCTATTCATGGCTCCAATTCCATCCTTGTTAGGTTGTCAGGAAAACTCAAATGCTAGGGATTCATTTGTGGAGTGTGCCTCCTGTTTGTGTTCCAATGCAATGACTACAGGAAAGAAACACTATTGGGAATTAAATCATGAGTGAATCGTGGATTTGGAGATGTTGTTTTCTTTTAAAAGCAAACAAAATAAAGCTGAAATGAGCAGTGTGATATTTAGGTTTAGCTAGGAGTATGGGATGATTTTCCATACCGAGTCTCTATCACCATACTACTTAACTATGTGGTCCCAAGACAGCAATACCTGCATCCCTTGAGAGCGTATGAGAAAATAGTACATCTGAGTCTGCCTTAGAAAGATCCTCAGGTGATTCATAAAAAGTTTGTGAGTCACTGCTCTGTTACCTCTTTTCCATATTCTGATGTCAGTTTCCTCAATCCTGCATGCTGGGATTGTGTACCCTTTAATGCAATGCTACACTCATGGTCGGACTCTGGGGTAGCTGCCTTACAGAGATGTGAGTGGACAACATGTGAACACTTATTACATTTTACTTTTTCTATATTTCTCAAGCAAGCCTTAATTAGCCCATCTCTACAGTTCAATTCTCATGATGGTGAAGCTTGCCAAGTACTTACTACCTTTCCCATAAACACAGCCTCACCACGTCATGCGATTTAGTCCCATGAGCTTGTCATTTGTTTCTTGATCTGGTGCTAACGCCTCTGCTAGGTGGTATTGCTATCAGCTATTACTGGGACTGGGTTCCAATCACACAGTTCATAGCAGCATTGAGAGCCACATTGCCAGAATGTATCCTGGGTCAACTTCAGGCATGCTGCAATTTGCCATGCCCCAGGAGGTAATTTGTTGATTTGTCACAGCTATCTTGCTTGTGACCATCTGCCACCTTAGTAGCATATTAGTGGAATTAATTTCCTGTCAGGGCTGCATGTCTTCTCTGGGAGCTTTCTGAGCAGGGAGGCTCCTAACTATCATCACTCCTCTGAAGCTTTTAGCATAATGAATTTGAATTAAGTCATTTGAGTGTGAATTCCCACACTCTGATTCTGATTTGGGCCTACTCTAGTGTGTTCTTCTGTCCTGGATTGTTCCCTAAGAACTGCCTATGCTACCCATCCTCTTCTTTCCTACTAATAGAATCAGAAAGGGAAAGATTGGAAGACTTCCTGCAGCTCTCCTATGCTGAATGAGGTTGACTAACAGGGCTTTACTATAAATAGTTCCATTACAATTTACTCTAATCAAATAGCTCTTCCTTCCCTACAAAGAGGCATTTTTATGTAAAGTTGTTTGAAAAAGCCTCTTGCATTTTTAACACATGGGAAGAATTTTCTTTATTCTGTTCATCACAATTTGTGCACACTTCAGCTGACCTCCATGGTATTGAATGCTCATTGGGTTGCTGCTCAGCAGCTAGTTCCATATCCCAAAGAATTTGCTGTTTTGATGCTGTAAATAGCTGCTAAGACCAGAGAGGCTCCCAGACAGTCGTTTTTTACTGTCTCATCTCATAGCACTGTTGATATTATAACATCTCTGTGGTAGGATCCAGCCATAATTTTCTGCCAGTGCCATTGCTAAGATTATCTACAGTTTCAGATGGTATGGGGTCTCTACCTGTGGTCTCAGGGCTGCTCCATAGCTTTATCCACAATAGAAGTCTGCCCTCCAGGGGTTCTTTCTCAGTAGATAAAACAAACTACGCATCTCTGAATAGTCCCAATATCTTGATCAAAGTCTCAACATATCCCATTCCTATAAAAGCTATGATTTTAGGAGAAAGTTTGTGCCAATAGGTAATGCTTTTACATCAGCTTTTAGGATTCTTTTTTTTATTGTAATAATTTGTGCACTGTAAGCATACATGTTGTTAGGTACAAATGGATAACAACATATGTGCACACATTTCTCATATGACCCCTTCCCCAAACACTCACCCCGCTCCCTTGCCCTCCCTCCCTCTCAAGTTCAGTTTAGTGAGTGACCTTGATATAATTGTGTGAGTACATCATGTGTATTAGGGTGTACCCCACCCCATCCATCCCCTTTGATTAAATCAACTTCTTTGCTTATCGAGGGTCTCTCCTTTTTCATGTGAAAACCCTCTTATGCCCCATCTTCTCTCTAGCATCCACATATTAGGGAGAACATATGCCTCTTTACTCTTTGTGACTGGCTAGTCTCACTTAACATAATGTTTTCCAGTTGCATTCATTTCCCTGCAAATAACATGATTTTGTTCTTCTTTATGGCTGAGTAAAATTCCATTGTGTACATGTCCCATAGTTTTGTAATCCATTCATCTGTTGATGGACATCTTGGCTGCTTCCATAGTTTGGCTACTGTAAATTGTGCAGCTATGAACATAGATACACATGCATCAGTTTGATAGTTTGGTTTCCATTCTTTTGGGTAGATACCGAGAGTGGTATTGCTGGATCATATAGTAGGTTCATTCCCATACATCTGAGGATCCTCCATACTATTTTCCAAAGTGGTTGCACTAGTTTGCATTTCCACCAACAATGTATTAGGGTTCCCACTTCTCCACACCCTCGCCAGAAGTTGTTGTTGTTCGTGGTTTTTTTTATGATTGCCATTCTGACTGGAGTTAGGTGAAATCACATGATAGTTTTGATTTGCATCTCTCTGATTACTAATGATGTAGAACATATCCTCATGCATTTATTGGACATTTCTATTTCTTCTTTTGTGAAGTGTCTATTTAGATCCTTTTCCCATTTTTTGATTGGGTTATTTGTTTTCTTAGCTGTGAGTTTCTTGAGTTCTCTGTATATCCTAGATATTAGACCTCTATCAGAAGAGTAACTGGCAAAAAATCTTCTCCCACTCTGTAGGCTCTCTGCTGAGGTTCTTGATAGTTTCCTTTGCTGCACAGAAGCTCTTCAGTTTAATGTAATCCCATGTATTGATCTTCCTTTAAGTTGCTTGTGCTTTGGGGGTCTTGTTGAGAAAGTTTTTACCTGTACCTATGTGTTGAAGTGTTGCTCCCATGCCCTCTTCAAGTAGCTGTAAGATCTCTAGACTAACTTCCAGGTCTTTGATCCACCTTGATTCTTGTGCAGGGTGAGAAAGTGGTGTTTATTTCCATTTTCCTGTATATGGTTAACCAGTTTTGCTAACACCATTTGTAAAAGAGGCTATCTTTTTTCCAGTGAATATTTTTGGCTCCTTTGTCAAAAATGAGTTGACTGTAAGCCTATGGGTCTGTTTCTGAGTCATCTATTATGCTCCATTGGTCTATGTGTCTATTTTTGTGCCAATACCATGCTGCTTTTATTTGAAGTCAGGTATTGTGATACTGCCTGCATGGTTTTTATTGCTAAGATATACTTTGGCTATCCTGGGCTTTTTGTTTTTCCAGATGAACTTAAGGACTGATTTTTCTATGTCTTTGAGGAGTGACCTTGGTAATTTCATGGGTATTGCATTGAATCTGTAGATCAGTTTTGGGAGGATGGCCATTTTCATAATATTTATTCTGACTATCCAAGAGCATGGTAGATCTTTCCATCTTCTAAGGTCTTCATCTATTTCTTTTTTCAACTTTTTAGTTTTCTTTATAGAGGTCTTTTAACTCCTTGGTTGGATTTATCCCTAAGTATTTTATTTTTCAGGGTGCTATTCTGAGTGGAATTGTTTTCTGGTTTTCTTTTTCGGTGGATTTATGGTTGGCATACAGGAAAGCTTCTGATTTTTTAAGATTGATTTGGTATCTGGACACTTTGCTGAATTTGTTGATCAGTTCTATCAGTTTTTTGGTTGAATGTGTTGGGTTCTAAGTATAGTATCATGTCATCTGCAAAAAGGGATAGTTTTAGTTCTTTTTCCTTATTTTTTCCCCTTTGATTTCCTTCTCTTGCCTTATTGCTCTGGCTAGAGTCTCAAATACTTTGTTGAACAGAAGAGGTGATAATCCTAGTCTTGTTTCTTTTTAATTGGGAAATCTTGCAGTTTCTCTCCATTTAATATGATAATTGCTTTGAGCCTATTGTATATTGCCTTTATGATGTTGAGGTATGTTCCTTCTTTCCAATTCTCTGAAGTGCTTTTAGCATGAATGAATTTTGGATCTTGTCAAATGCTTTTTCAGCATCAATTGAGATGATCATGTGATTTTTGTCTTTGAGTCTGTTTATGTGGTGAATTACATGGATTGTTTTTCGTATGTTGAACCAGCCTTGCATCCCTGCGATGAACCTGACTTGGTCATGGTGTATAATTTTCTTGATGTGGTTTTGAATGCACATTGCTAGTATCTTGTTCATCAGTTTTGCATCTAAGTTCATCAGTGATATAGGCCTATAGTTTTCTTTTCTTGAGCTGTCTTTATTTGTCTTTGGTATTAATGTGATGTTGGCTTCATAGAATGTGTTTGGGAGGGTCCCGTTTCTTTCTATTTCACGCAATAATTTGAAGAGTATTGGGATTAGCTCTTCTATAAATGTTTTATAAAATTCACTTGGAAAACCATCTGGTCCTGGGCTTTTGTTTGATGGTAAACTCTTTACTGCTGTTTCTATCTCTTTGATTGTTATTTGTCTAAGTTTTCTATATCTTCTTGACTCAATTTAGGAAGGTTATATGTGTCTAGAAATTTGTCAATTTCTTCTAGATTTTCCATTTTGTTGGAGTATAGTTTTTCAAAATAGTTTCTGACTATCTTCTGTATTTCCATACTGTCGGTGGTAATATCACCTTTTTCATCTCTTATTTTGATAATTTGGGTTGATTCTCTCTGTCTTTTGGTTAGGTTGGACAATGGTTTATCTATCTTGTTTATTTTTTCAAGAAACCAGCTTTTGGTTTTGTTGATTTTCTGTATTCTTTTTTATTCTCTATTTCATTAATTTCTGTTCTGATTTTCATGATATCCTGACTTCTACTGGCTTTTGGGTTAGACTGTTCTTGTTTTTCAAGGGGTTTGAGCTGTATCATTAGGCTATTTATTTGGTGACTTTCTGTTCTTCTTATGTGGGCACTCAGTGGTATAAATATTCCTCTTAGTACTGCCTTTAAGGTGTCCCAGAGGTTTTGATATGTTGTGTCTCTGTTTTCATTGGTTTATAGGAATTTTTTAATTTCTCCCCTTACTTCTTGTATGACTCATTCCTCACTCAGCAGTGTGGTTTTCAGTTTCCATGTGTTTACACGGTTACTTTGGGTCTTTTTGAGGTTTATTTCTAATTTCACTCCATTGTGGTCTGAAAAGATGCAGGGAATTATGTTACACTTTTTGAATTCACCAATGCTCACTTTGTGGCCCAGAATGTGGTCTATTTTGGAGAAATTTCCATGTGCAGCTGAGAAAAATGTGAATTCAGCTGTAGTTGGGTGAAAGAATCTCTATGTGTCTAATAGGTCCATTTGGTTTATGGTATTCTTTAGGTCTGAGGCATCTCTGCTGACCTTTTGATTAGAAGAATGATCTAGAGATGTAAGAAGAGTATTGAAGTCTCCTAGTATTAGTGTATTGGGATCTATGTGTGTCTTTATATCATACAGAGTTTGTTTTATGAAAGTGGCTGTACCTATATTTGGGGCATGGATGTTGATAATTGTTATTTCCTCTTGCTGGATTGTTCCTTTTACTAGTAAAAAATGACCTGCTTTGCCCCTTTCGATAAGCTTAGGCTTGAAGTCTAATTCATGTGATATTATGGTTGCTACTCCTGCTTGTATTCAGGTTCCATTGGCATGGATTACCTTCACCTTTAGTTTGTGGGAATCGTTGCTTATAAGATGTGTTTCTTGTAGGCAGCATATAGATGGATTCTGAGTTTTGATCCATTTTGCCACCTTGTGCCTTTTTATTGGGGAAATGAGATCATTTATATTCAGTGTGATTATTGAGAGATTATTTTTAATTCCTAACATTTTGAATTCTGACTTCTGTTTTCAGTGGAATTTATTCTTCTTTGCTTAGTTTTTTGCTTCCTGGAAATTATTGTTTCTCTGGTTCTGATGTTTACTCGTTAGTTCTTTGTAGGTAATCTCTTTAAGTAGTTTCTCTAGTTCTGGTTTGGAAGACATAAGTTCTTTCAGTTTCTGTTTGTCATGGAAGGTTTTTATATCCCTGTCAATTTTAAGAGAATTTTGCTGGGTATGAGAATCGTGGCTGCAAGTTATTTTCTTTCAGAATTTGGAATATGTTGCCTCAGCCTCTCCTGGCTTTCATGACTTGATTTGGGAGGTCTGGAGTGATTCTAATTGGTTTGCCTCTAAATGTCACTTGGCCTTTTACCTTTGTTGCCTTTAAGATTCTCTCCTTTGCCTCTACATTGGTCAACTTGATTACTATGTGGCGTGGTGAACCTCTTCTTTGTTCTTGTCTTGAGGGAGTTCTGTATGTTTCCTGTACCTGTGTGTCAACTTCTCTTTCTATGTTTGGAAAATTCTCTGATATTACTTCTTTGAAGAGATTGTTTATTCCATAGCTTTCAACTTCTATTCCCTCTTCTATGCCTATTATTCTCAGGTTAGCTCTGTTAAAATTGGCCCAGATCTCTTCGATGTCCAATTCATACTGTTGTGTATTTTTCTATAAATTATGTACTATAGATTAATTTTTGGAATGGTCATCTTCTAAGAGTGATATTCTGTTTTCCATGTGATCTAATCTGCTGCTTATAGTTTGTATTGATGCCTTCATTTCGGTTATTTCATCTTTCACTTCCTTCAATGCGTCTCTTTGTTTCCTTTTCAGGTCATCAAATTCTTTTTTTATTTGTTCCTTTTTTTCTTTCCAGCTCTCCCTACATTCTTTCTGAAAATTCTGTATTGTTTCTAGTATTAAAGCTCTGAATTGTTCTTCTGGTAGTCTCTGCCATTCTGGGTTGGTGAGATCTGTTATTGAGGGGTTGCGGTAGCTCATTGTTTCTTTGTTATTTTTCCTTCTCATGGTTCTCCTGTTCTTAAATTTATATCTTTGCTGCTCTTGCAAGTTTTCTTGTCCAGTCTCTGCAGTGGGGGTTTAGAGGTGTCTGATGGTATATACAGGGACAGGTTGTGTTCAGTGATAAAGTTTTGGTGAAAGGTCACAGTGATGAATTCAGGAATAGGGTAAAGAAGGGGGTATGTTTCAGCGGAATAAGAGGTTGAGTGTGTTGAGGTGATATATTGTAAAGATTAGAGATGGTAGATATGTTGGGAGATTCTGGTAGTCAATATAGAGTTTTGAATGTGGTAGTATGAGATGGTCTTGATATGAGACGGGAAGAAAAAGAAAATAGAGGAGGTAAAGTGTTGAGGAGAGGAATATAGAGGGGAGAGAGGGGAGAAGCTTGAAAAAGGGATAAAGAGGAGATTCAACAAGCTAAGCAAGTAATAACAAAGCAACCAATCATCCAAACAAACATAAATAAATCAAGGCAATACAAAAATACAACATGAAAACAGAGTAAAAACAGATAAAACTTAACACCAAAAAAAAAGAAAAAAAACCCAAACCTAAAAAGAACAACAATCAACAACAAAAAACACCCTGCTAGTTCATAAGTACGGAGCTTAAATTTTTGAGTGTGTCTCTAGCATTTTTATTTACTCTGTCAGTGCAGGTATGGGGTTTTGTTGGTGCTTCTCCCGCTGCTAGCTTATGTCTCTGGGCTCTTCACAGGGTCTGACTATGTCTCTCTCTCTGCCTTTGCTGATGGCAGGAGTGGAGTCTGTATGCCAGGCCTCTTCAGATGCCCTATGTGCACTGGGTTCTTCCACACTTCTGTTCCTGTCTAATCGCTAGAAGTGCAGGTGGCTGAGTCTGACCTTTGTATATAGGCCCCCCAGGGGTGCAATCCTATTTATGAATCCCAGCTGCTCGGAGTTCTGTTGTTGCTTGCTCCATCTCTGGTCAATGGGGGCCCAAGAGATCAATGAAGGTCTGGATAGCTGGTAGTATGTTGGCAGGGAGGGGCTGGCATGCAAGATGGTGGCCACCGGTTCTTGGCACCTGGCAGTTCGTGGCACCCTCCGGCTCTCTTTCAGTGCTGCTCTGCTCCTCTTTCCTTTCATCAAGAAGTTGCTTTTGTGGCCGTCCTCTTTCAAGCTCTGCAGTTGGTCGTTTGGGCTCTGGAGAGGTGCTCTGGGGTGGTCCCACTGGAGCTTACTCTGATCATCCTACACATTCCAGTAGCTGTGGATGATGTGGGGATCCCCACTTGGGTAGGAATCCTGGAGATGCTCACTCCACGCCTGTTCTGGTCGCTGGTCCACCTCAGTGTTTGTAGATTCCAGCATCTGGCTGGCCACCACAGCTCCAGGTCCTGGCTCCATGGCCCAGCGCTGAGTGCAGCAGTCTCCTTTGCTTCCCCAATCAGCTCTGTGGGTCTTCTTTAGTTGTGGTTCAAATGTCATTTTTTTTGTTGCTTTTTTCCTTCTGTCAAGAAGCTTTTTGGGGGGCAAATTTTATTTGAAATTACAGAGCCTGGGTAAAGGTGTTTCACTCAGACAGTATCTTGAATCGCTCTCCCTTTTAGGATTCTTCTTGCTTATATTTTAGAAAAAAAAATGTAACTAATTATGCTTACTCTCAGAACTACAAATACTGCCATACTTTGTCTGGAATTTTCAATCACGAATACCAAAGAAAAGGACCCTAAATCCCAGCTAAGAAAGTTAAAACTCTCTTGTTTTGAAGGTGTTATTCAGGGCATCCACACAATCAATATTATGAAAATTTAGTCTTTCCCTCACCTTTCATCCCATAGTTTAACAGTCATTTAGAAGAATAAAATATTGGATTAAATATTGGATAGTCATTTAACTTGAGAGGCAGATGCATTTAACACCAGTTTATAATAACATTGGGCAAGCCCCATTTGTAACCCAAGTGTTAGATGGGTTTACCTTTTTCAAGATACCACATAAGCCATAAAACTTCTCCTTTTACTTAGAATATATGTATAAAACACAGCAGAATATTGCCTCCACTCTGTTCATGAGATAAACTAAAAAATCCCTGTAATATCACAATTTGTAAAATTTTATCAGTGAATTGAGCTCACAAAGAAACTAAAATTCAGAAGAAGACAAGCCTCTTTTGGGAAAAACAGACTCATACCGCTTCTATCATTGGTGAAGAGGCAGGAGGAGGTATATGCTGTCCCTGTTGAGGTAGCAGGATAAGAGATGAACTTTCTAAAAAGGCTGCCAGACTCTAAGGCATGCCTCAGAGTAAGGAGAATCTGCATACACCTACAACTCTTTCTAGTTCACCTTAAACAAGTATTGGTATGAAAAATCAGAGGCAGAATTGAGAGACTTTCTGTGGCACATGTGTGCCAGATGGGCAAAAGTTTAACTTCACAAGCACCCAGGGCATTGGGTGGGGGTGGTTGGAGAATAGAGAAGAAAGGAAGAAAGAATGAAAGAAAGAAGAAAGAAAAGAAAGACTGGAGACAGGAGATACAACAGGAAAGCTGGCAGAGAGACACTCCACAGTGAGGCCCAGAAAGACATTGCATGTGAAGCTGAGGTCCGCACAGGTAAAGGGAGAAGAGTCTCACAAACATTCTGAATCAAACACTGAATACAAAACAATGACCATGCACAGCTGAAGGAGAGGAATCCTCTGAGGCACAGGTACAAGGGTTGCACTGAAATCCAAAGACCAGCATGAGAATTGAGAAACCCCACAGGCACCTTAATCCCACACTGGGAATAATGCACCAGGGCCTTTGTAGCTAGGGAGGAGCCAAAGAGCTGAGAGATACCTTCCTGAAGTGTAGGTACAGAGGGCCTGTGGTTGGCAGAAAAAAAATGATCTCCTGCAGATGTCTACATGTTTACCTTCAGAACCTATGACTATATTACCTTAGAGAGCAGAAGGAACTTTCCAAATGTGATTGAGTTACAGATGTTGAGTGACAGAGATTATCCTATATTATCCAAGTATGTCTGATAAGAATCATTGCAAGTGAAAGATGGGGGCATGAGTGTCAGTCTGAGAAAGCGATGAAACAAGTAGAAGTTTGGATGAATGCAATTGCTGATTTGAAGATCGAAGAGACTATGTTCCAAGGAATTCGGGTGGCCTTTAATGTCCATAAGAGGCAAGAGAACATCTTGTTGTTTCTCATCCTTGAAAAAGGAACATAACCTGCTGATATCTTAATTTTAGACCAGTAAGATCTAGTCCAAATTTATGTCCTCAAGGACTATAAAATAATAAATAATGTATTGTTTTAAGCCATTAAGTATGTGTTACTTGAGCAGCAATAGGACTGATGAAGTCATAGGGCAGAATCAGTTTGGAGAAATCCTCCAGGTGTTACAGATCTTGTACAGAGAATCTTCATTCTCAATGTAATGTATCCTATTAATATTCATTCAGCAGCTGCCTATGGCTGGGATGATGGGGATAGGGAGTCTAGTGCAGGGTTAGGGAGTCAAGAACACAGAGACTTCTGAGGTACAAGAAGGTATGTTGAAGGCTGAAGGAAAGATAGGAAAAATGAAAAACAGTTAAGACATCCAGAATGCAAATTCTGTTTAGAGGGAGGCTATTATTCTACCTCCAACATTATATCATATACAATTTTGACATTCAATTTAAAAATTGTGTCTATTTAGACCCTTTGCCCATTTTTTGATTGAGTTATTCATTTTCTTAACTGTGAGTTTCTTGAGTTCTCCGTATATTCTAGATATTAGTCCTCTATCAGAAGAGTAGCTGGCAAAAATTTTCTCTCATTCTTGATGGGCATATCAATAGTTGAACACAGCAGGAGAAATAATAGTGAACTTTATGACAGATCAATAGAAATGATCCTACTGAAACACAAACAGAAAAATAAGATGAAAGAATGAAGAGTACATCAGAAATCTGTAGAGGCAATATAAAACAGTCTAGATATGCATGTAATTAGATCTCAGAAAAAGAAAGAGAACGAATAACATAAAAGAAGTATTTGAATACATAGCAGCTAAGAAGTTTTCAAAATTAATTAAGATACATAGAAATTCCTCAGTGGGGAAAATATAGAGAAACCATATCCAGGGATATTATAGAAAAATTCCTACAAATGAAGATACAGACACCAATTTAAATGCAGTCATAACAGGCAGATACAGTACACATACACAGAACAACAGTGTGAACTACAGCTGCCTTCGCATCAGAAAAATGGTGGCCTGAAGACAATGGAGAGCATCTGTATAGACTAAAATATACATATTTTATACATATATACATGTATATAAACATATATCCATATATATTGCTAGTTACCTAGAATGTAATATAAAATAGAATCTTCTTCAAAAGTAAAGGCATTATAAAGATGGTTTTAGATCAACAAAAACTCATTTTGTATCCAAAATACATCTACTGCAAAATACACTAAGAAATACCTTAAACTATAAGAAATTAATAAACAGAAACAGCAGAAATTTTAGACAGTAATTAACAATATCAGGATGAGTAAATATAACATGAAATACAGATATATGAAAATGAGATGTGTCTTAAAAGATCATCAACTATTTATTTTTTTATAATCTTACTGGTGCATCATAGAATCACATTATAATGTGATTCATAGTGATAGAGACACACATGCACAGAGCAGTAGGTGGGTTTCCCTCCAGCTACATCCCCACTGCCCCTCTTCTCCATGCAAGATATTGAGATTGACGTTGGTGTTCTCACTCAGGTACACAATGTCAATGGAAGTAATTTCTTCATTGATTCTCCCCACCCCATAACCCCTACACCATCTCCCTGGCTCTACTGGAATTTCTCTTCCATTATCTGAAGTCCTTCTCGTATTTCAATTACTCCCTAGCTTCCACATATGAAATAAAACATATGGTCCTTCACTTTCTGTGACTGGCTAATCTCACTTAACATAGTATTCTTCAGGCCCATCCATTTTCTTCCAAGTTATATAATTTTGTTCTTCCTTATTGCTAATTAGAATTCCATTGTGCATATATCCATAATTTTGTAATCCATTCATCTGTTGATTGACACCTAGGCTGGTTCCATAATTTGGCTATTGTGATTTGTGCTGCTATAAACATGAATATGCATGTACCACCATACTATTCTGATTTCAGTCCCTTTAGAAAAATACTCAGAAGTTGTCTAGCAGGACCATGCAGTGTATCCATTCCTAATTTTCTGAGGAATCTCCACACTGATCTCCATAGCAACTGCAATACTTTTTAATCCCAACAACAGTACTGAAGAGTTCCAATTTCCCTACATTCTCACCGGTATTTTGTTGTTGTTGTTGTTTCACTGCTTGATGGCTGTCATTCTGATCGAGGTTAGATGGAATCTCAGTATAGTTTTGATTTGCATCTCCTTGACTGCTAGTCATGTTGAACATTTTTTTCATGCATTTATTGGCCATTTATATTTCTTATTTTGTAAAGTGTCTATTTAGTTCTATTGCTCATTTCTTGATTTTTTTAGTGTTAAGTCTTCTAAGTACTTTGTGTATTCTAGATATCAGTCCTCTATCAGAAGAATAGCTGGCAATGATTTTCTCCCATTTGGTAGGCTCTCTCTTTAGACTCTTGATGGTTTACTTTGATTAGAAGAAACTTTTAAGTTTAATGTCATCCCATCTATTCATCCTTGTTTTAATCCTGAACTTTGGTGGTGTTATTGAAGAAGTTTCTGTTGGACCTATGCCCTCCTTTAATAATTTTAGTCTCTGATCTAATTTCCAGATCTTTGATCCATCTTGATTTACTATTGTGAAGGCTGAGAAGTGGGGTTTTGATTTTATTTTCAACAAATGGATAACCAATATTTTCAACATCATTTGCTGAAAAGGTTATCTTTTCTCCAATATGCGTGGGACATTTGTAAAAAAAAAAATCAATTGGCTTTAAGTGTGTGGATTTGTTTCTGTATCTTCTATTCTGTTCCATTGGTCTATGTGTCTGTTTTTCTACTAATACCATGCTTTTTTATTACTATAGTTCTGTAGTATAATTTGAGGTCAGGATTGTGATGTCTCCTGCATGGTTCTTATAGCTGAGACTTGCTTTTACTATTCTGAGTCTTTGGTTTCCACATATGAAATTTATGACTGATTTTTCTAAGTCTGTGAAGAATAACATTGGTATTTTGATGGAACTAGCATTGATTCTGTGGATAACTTTTGGTAGAATGGCCATTTTGATAATATTTATTCTGCATATGCAAGAGCATGGTACATCTTTCCATCTTCTAAG
Source organism: Graphiurus murinus (assembly GCA_004027655.1). NCBI lineage: Eukaryota > Metazoa > Chordata > Mammalia > Rodentia > Gliridae > Graphiurus > Graphiurus murinus. Next base: position 13,491 of record PVLC010014669.1, on the reverse strand, counting down.
ATCTTCAATTTCTGTCTTTTACCTCATAGGTTATATTTATTACTAAGTATTTTATTGTTTTTATTTTTTTAATTAATTGGTGCTTTGTAATCATACATGTTTGTTAGGTACAAGCTAATAAAGGCATATATGCACACATTTCTCATTTAACCACTTCCCCCAATTCCCACCACACTCCCTCTCCCTCCCTCCTTCGCAAGTTCAGTTTATTGTTGACTTCGATACATTTGTGAAAGTAAATCATGTGCATTAGGGTGTCCCTCTCCTTCCCGTCCATCACCTTCAGTTAAGTCAACTTCTTTGCTTATCTAGGGTTTCTCCTTTTTCATCTGGAGTCCCTCTTATGCCCCATCATCTCCCTAGCATCTACATATTAGGGAGACCATATGTTTTTTTTACTCTTTGTGACTGATTAATCTCACTTAACATAATGTTTTCCAGTTGCATCAATTTCCCTGCAAATAACATGATTTTGTTCTTCTTTATGGCTGAGTAAAATTACATTGTGTACATGTCCCATAGTTTTGTAATCCATTCATCTGTTGATGGACATCTTGGCTATTTCCATAGTGTGGTAATTGTAAATTGTGCAGCTATAACCATAGATACACATGCATCGGTCTGATAGTTTGGTTTCCATTCTTTTGGGTAGATACCCAGAGTGGTATTGCTGGATCATATGGTAGGTTCATTCCCATTCGTCTGAGGATCCTCCATACTGTTTTCCAAAGTGATTGCACTAATTTACAATCCCGCCAACAGTGTATTAGGGTTCCCACTTCTTCACACCCTCCCCAGCAGTTGTTGTTGTAGTGTTTTTTTATGATTGCCATTCTGATTGGAGTTAGGTGAAATCTCAAGGTAGTTTTGATTTGCATCTCTCTGATTGCTAATGATGTGGAACATTTCCTCATACATTTATTTGCCATTTGTATTTCTTCTTCTGTGAGGTGTCTATTTAGATCCTTTTCCCATTTTTTGATTGGGTTATTTGTTTTCTTAGCTGTGATTTTCTTGAGTTCTCTGTATATGCTAGATATTAGACCTCTATCAGAAGAGTAGCTGGCAAAAATTTTCTCCCACTCTGTGGGCTCTCTGTTGAGGTTCTTGATAGTTTCCTTTGCTGCACAGAAGCTCTTCAGTTTAATTCAATCCCATGTATTGATATTCCTTTGAGTTACTTGTGCTTTTGGGTCTTGTTGAGAAAGTTTTTACCTGTACCTATGTGTTGAAGTGTTGGTCCTATGCCCTCTTCAAGTAGCTGCAAGGTCTTTGGCCTGACTTCCAGGTCTTTGTTCCACCTTGAGTTGGCTCTTGTGCAGGGTAAGAAAGTGGGGTTTCTTTCCATTTTCCTGCATATGGTTAACCAGTTTTGCCAACACCATTTGTTAAAGAGGTTATCTTTTTTCCAGTGTATGTCTTTGGCTCTTTTGTCAAAAATCAGTTCATAGTGAGTATGTGGGTTTGTTTCTGAATCTTCTATTCTGCTCCATTGGTCTATGTGTCTGTTTTTGTGCCAATACCATGCTGTTTTTATTACTGTGGCTTTGTAGTAGAGTTTGAAGTCAGGTATTGTGATACCTCGTGCATGGTTCATGTTGCTAAGAACTACTTTGGCTATCCTGGGATTTTTGTTGTTCCAAATGAATTTAAGGACTGACTTTTCTATGTCTGTGAGGAGTGACCTTGGTAATTTCATGGCTATTGCATTGAGTCTGTAGATCACTTTTGGGAGGATGGCCATTTTGATGATATTTGTTCTACTTATCCAAGAGCATGGAAGATCTTTCCATCTTCTAAGGTCTTCATCAATTTATTTTTCAAATTTTTATAGTTTTCCTTATAGAGGTCTTTTAACTCTTTGGTTAGGCTTATCCCTAAGTATTTTATTTTTTGAGGTGCTATTGTGAGTGGAATTGTTTTCTGGATTTCTTTTTCAGTGAATTTATGGTTGGCATACAGGAAAGCTTCTGTTTTTTTTTAAGATTGATTTTGTATTCAGACACTTTGCTGAATTTGTTGATCAGTTCTATACTTTTTTTGGTTGAGTTTGTTGGGTCTTCTAAATATAGTATAATGTCATCTGAAAAAAGGGATAGTTTTAGTTCTTCTTTCCCTATTTTTACCCCTTTGATTTTCTTCTCTTGCTTTATTGCTCTGGCTAGAGTCTCAAGTACTATATTGAAGAGAATACTCCTCAAACTATTCCATGAAATAGAAAGAAATGGGACCCTCCCAAACACATTCTATGAAGCCAACATCACATTAATACCAAGACAAATAAAGACAGTTCAAGAAAAGAAAACTATAGGCCTATATCATTGATGAACTTAGATGCAAAACTGCTAAACAAACTACTAGCAATGCACATTCAAATCTACATCAAGAAATTATACACCATGACCAAGTCGGGTTCATCCCAGGGATGCAAGAATGGTTCAACATACAAAAAACAATCCATATAATTCACCACATAAACAGAATCAAAGACAAAAATGACACTATCATATCAATTGATGCTGAAAAAGCATTTGACACGATCCAACACCCATTTATGCTAAAAGCACTGCAGAGAATAGGAATAGAAGGAACATACTTCAAAATCATAGAGGCAATATATAATAAGCCCACAGCCACCATCATATTAAATGGAGAAAAACTGCAAAAGTTCCCACTAAAAACAGGAACAAGACAAAGATGACTAGTATCATATGTGCCTCCTCTTCTCTCCACTCACCAGATGAGATGTGTGGAGCTCTTTTAGTCCTCTGCTCTATGTGCTGCATCCAATCCCACTATGTTTCTATTATCTTTTTCTGTTGAGTTCTGATTGCTTTTCTACTCTTTCCAAGAAGCAGTCTTCCTATTGAGTTTTTAGTCTTGAAGCATCCAAAACATGATCTCTTCCTTTATTCTGCCACCCTTTTAGGAGTCTGACGATTAACTATTTAAATTAAGAATATTAAGAACATAATGCACAGTTTTTAATGTATGTAGGTAAAAATATATGATTTAAAAATTTTCAAAGAGTGTGATGATGTTATTGTAAATTGTGCTTTTGTGAAGTGCTTGCTTTTAGCCAGGCGTGGCGGCACACATTTGCAATCCTCGTACTTGGGACACTGAGACAGGAGGATCACGGTTTGTAGCCAGCCTCATCAGCTCAGGCCCTCTGCAACTTGTGAGACCCTGCTTCAAAATAAAATAATAAAATAAGACTGAGGATATGTCTCAAAGGTAGAATGCCCCTGGGTTCTATCCCCAGTACCACACACACACACAAAAAAAGTGCTTGGTTTCAAAGAAGTAGAATATTTCTTAAGATACTTGGTGATAATTTTAAAATGTGTTTTATAATCTATAGCTCAAGAACTAACAGATCACACAAAGTGACATAACTACAAAGTCAAGATTAGATAAAAAGAGATTTTAAAAAAGCAAAACCTCAACTTACTGTACAAAGTAAAGAAAGGAGAAAAGGAACAAAGTGAGAGACAAACAGAATTTAAACCTCAAGAGGGTAGGATTAAATTTAAACATGTAATAACCTTATCAAATGCAAATGAACTAAACACTTTAACTAAAAGGCAGAGGTGATCAATGAAAGACAAGCCAAAATATACATTATTTATAAGAAACACTCTTTGTAGATATAAAAGTTAAGAATGAAAGAATATATAGAAAATCCAAACCATAAAGATTTTCTTTAAGTCTATTAAGGGATGCTAAGAAGGATATGTCTTCCTTTATCCATATTGACTTAGGTTCCTAAATTTTTGGAATTACTTCTGTTAATTAATGTGTCTCACGTTATCATTCCTGGCATTCTGTCATCTTTTCCACAATACTATATTGTGCTTGGAAAAAATCCTTTTCTTCTGAAAAGAAGTGGCATAGTTGCAATGGAAAGGAGATCTTCCAAGAAGAGTGGTTTGCAGTGTTGACAGGCAATCAATGTAGTGTGCATGTGAGATAGAGTAACAGAAGATAATTACTAACTTGGTAATGGTAGGGCTAGAGACTGAATGTCATAAAGTTTCTAACTTCATTTGAACTCTAGCTGTTTTTATCATCTTTAAATAATCTTTAATTTCTCAGTCTACTGAAATGTGCCATGGCGCTATTCACAATGTAATGTAATTTTTCACAGTAAGTCAGCATTCTTCGCTGGACAGAAGATTAAAATACAATGGCTGTCATATCTCTAAAAGGAGTGAGGGGGTGGAGAGTACAGAGATGAAGCATGCCTAAGGGCTGAGAAAGCAGTGGTGGGGTGGGTGGAGGATGGCTATGGGGAGCAGGTGTGATAGCTTGCTCTTAAGTCAAAGATATGGCAGCAGAAGTCATGGGGAAAAATCAGAAGGACTCTGGTCAACAGTCACCTTATACCTGGAAATCTCTGTACTTCACAGCTGTCTGCATTATGAAAGAAGGAAAGAAAAAGGAACTTTTCAATATTAAAAAGAGACTTAGAAGACATGGCAACCTAGTATAATGCATGATCCACGATTATTTTGTGGACCAGAAAATATAAAGTGGTATATCAACAGCTGGTGTCTTTGAATCGAGTTCTGTTCTGTGATCTAAATGGCAGGGTGTTATTGTATTGATTTCTTTATGGGGAGGACTGAAGAAATGTAACATATAAGTGTCCTTTCTGGGAACTGGTATGTACTGGTATGTTTGGGAATAATGGGCAATATGTTAACAGCTTGAGAGTGGGTATGGAAAGGGGAGAGATAGTAAAATGTTAGTACTTAGGGTATGAGGACATATGGGAATATTTGCAGAGTTCCTGAAATCTTCTGGAAGTTTCAATTTATCTCAAAAGAAATTATAAAAAGAACATACAATAACCTGCTAAAGAATTAAAAACTACCTCCATGGTGTCTTATTACTTTTAATTTGTTATCATTAAATATTCATAAGATAGAATGGAAAACAAAACAATTTTAAATGGTAAAATTAAGCAATTATATATGATAAAATGATTCAGTAAATATTGTTGTTCTCTCACCAGGCTGATAGGCTATAAAATGAAGAATAATTTAGAAAAATAAATATATATGTGAAATTATTTTGATATGAAGTATCTCTTCCTACTCTGAGAGCTTTGCAATTAGAAATCATATTTTAGAAATTGTTGCTACTAGAAATAAATATTTAGAATTTAGTGACATGGCTTGGTGAGTATGCCAGAGAATTGGAATCAAAAACAACATGTTTTAATAATATAGTCCTGGAATAAGATCTTACCTCCACATGCATTATTTTACTTGCAAATTGATTGACCGATTCAATCTAAGTGGGTGAAACAGTTGTATTCTCAATGTCAGAAAAAAAAATGAAAATTAATGGACTCTGCCAAACATCCCTGCTTACTACACAATGCTAATTAATAATGTGACAAGTATTTCTCCCCACATATTGATCAAATTTGGGAGAATATTTGAAACACTGGTGTTTATCTTGTTGCTAAACACAAAAAACTGGGTAAAGGAGTTGCAGTATGAACAATGTTAGGTAAAGATGAAAATTTTGGAGGAAAAAAAAAGAAAATAGGTAAATTGAAAAGAGAATTAGGACCTGATCAGTCTAGAATATGATGTATATAAGATCAAACTAAGCCCATTAAATTCCATGGCAAACATATTAGAAACACAAACTCCAAACAAAGACAATATAAAACCCATTATTAAATAATATCAAAAGCACCCAGTTTTAGATGCTCATATAAGCTTATTAAGCACTTGCCAAGACTGTCAGTGATAATTATATTGTAATTATCATAGAAATATGTAATGTGCATGGTATTTAATAGGTTTAGATTATTTTAATTAAAGTGGAGAAAGTAGTCATGACACAGAAATGCCAAAATGTCAAAGACATTTTACTCAAAATGGAGATAGAAAATGTTTTTTGTTATATAATTAGGGGACAATAATTGAAAAGTAAACCTTAACAGTTCAGTCAACAATTGGGCAATCGTGCCCTATGGGATTAATTCAACATCCTGTGAAACTTTATCTAGGTGAAGATGATACAACTAATTCCAATAATAGATCACTCATTCTGAGTCTTTTTTTTAATGATAGTTATTGACTTGTAATTGTCCAGCCACACAGTCTATCTCAACCTTATGACCAATGACTCTCATCTGTTAAAATTCCTACTCTCCTGACCATTTTGAAAATTAAACCTATGATTGGACTTCATCAGGATGCTACTTTAATTGGTTGAATTACTTGTCTCAGAACAGCCTGAAGAACAGTAGTGCTAAAAATATGATCCACAGATTACACTGTCATTGACGTTACCTGGGAACTGGTTAAAATGAAAAAAACTCATATAAGACTCTAGGAGTAGGCCTAGTAATCAGTGACTCAGTAAGACTTCTATGTGATTTTGATACATGTTCAAGTTTGAGAATAACTACTATAAGGAAACTCATTTCTTCTGTACTTCTCCAGCATGGTAGAAGAAATGTCAGAAGCCTATCATTCCTTGAAAATATTTTTGTACATGAGTTGTCAGGTAGTCATGAACATGGCTGTTAATGAAAGGTCTCTGTTGCTTAGACAAATGTGGGTTTTTTTCATATCTTTTCCAGAACTACTGGGCATTTCTATTATTTTTTATGATTTTATTGGTGCATTATATTCTCACATCACAATGTGAATCATGTTGATAGTGACATACATGCACACAGCACTTTGTTGGACAAGTTCAGACCAAGAGAAATCCAATAAACTGATATACAGCATTAAATCGAATAGATTATGCAACCATACTAAAAGTATTCAACATCTTTTTAACTTTTTTAAATCAATATTTTCAGAATGAAGAGAAAGGAACAAGCTTTTATTCCTGGAAACGAGAGTTTTGTGTTATCCTCGGTTATTCCTACCATACATTTTAATTTTTGACAACTACCAATTGCCCCATAAAACACAGTGGATTCTCTCTAGAAGTACACTTTTGCTTCCTAACATTATCCTCTCCATTCCACTGTGATCTTACCACTTCCTTATTTAACTTCTTCCCACTCAGCTCATGTCTAAAACTGTCTACAGTGCATCAATTAAATTGCACAAAACATATTTAACACTCCTCTAGTGACACTTTGATGAGTAGATCCAGGAGTTACCTGGTTACCCATGCTTTTTCTTGCAGATAGTATCCAATAACTAATATCTATTATAAGCTTATTTTGTGCCAGGCAGTGTCTCAATAATTTTTCTTCTGCTTGACACTGAAAAGAAAACAGATCTTTATGAAGAAAAAAACAAGATTAGAAAGTTAAAAATAAGAATTTTCTCACAAAAATACAGAACACAGGAGGACTATAATTATTTGTATTAATATAAACATCTTTACCTTCATCTCACCACAAAGCAATGATAAATGTTTGAGGTGATGCATATGCTAGTTACCTTGATTTGATTATTATGTCATGTATACATGGATTAAACCAGCACACTATACCCAATAAATAAACTGCTTTACCTTGATACTTGATATTTGAAAACAAAATGTAAAATGAAACTATAGTAGGGAAAACCAAATAAATGAGGACATAGAAAGTATTTTCCTACCTCTTATAATAATATATGAATGCAATAAAAGATTATAAATAAATGTAACACAGAAAAGGAAAAAGACTAGAAACTATTTCATTGACCTTAAAATAATCTGAATGTCAGGTTAGTTTTCTGCATTTAAAAAATTTGCTCCCCAATATTTACTTACATTTTGCTTTCTTCATGTGCCTTTTACCTAGATATTTTGTTTAGGGAAATATTATTTATTCCGATTGGGCATTTATTTCCCTTCTGCTTTTCCATGGCAAGGTTATATCCATGATATACCTTAGTTTTAAATTAAATAAGCCAATTAAACCATTCCAGTGAATATTTTAAATAACTTGCTTTATTATTTTGTTTTTGTTTAATGGAAATAGTTTGCTACCATGATGCTTAGTAATTTATTTTTTGTGATTAATATCTTGACTCTGCCACTTAGGAACTATGTGACTGTGGCTACATTACTTGTCCACTTTGTGTTTAAGTTCATCAATAAACTAGGGAAATTAACAGATTATAATTCATAGCTTTGCTATAAGAAATAGTAGGGTTAATACAGGATGAATGCTTAGGGTAATGGCTATAGTACTGTGAGTTCTCAAAAAATGTTAGCTATCATTATTGTTATGATAATATTATCAGGAAAGGGTGAAATATGTGCAGCCTTAGTGAACTTTATATTTTAAATTTTGGAATGAGAATTGTAAACATCCTTATATACTTTCAGATGATGTCAAGTACTTTTGGTGATGTGTAGGGTTGTCAAGTACTTTTGGTGATGTGTATGGTCAGAGATTTATTATGTTAATGATAATATAATAAAACAGCAGCTCTTTAAGTCAATACATATGGACAAACCGTCTCTGTTTTTGCCCTGGTTCTGTTTTCCTAACTCTGTGAAACCAACAGTAACTCAAATCTGCATGTGGGTAGCCATGCAAGTCAGTGCTGAGAGGCCCCTGATCCTAACTCCAAGCTCCTTCAGCTGGGGCTTGAAGTAATTTTTTTTTTTTTTTTTTGATGGATGGCATGAACCACTTTCTATAAGATTTCTGTGTTGCCCTCTTCCTCCTACAATTTCTACTGTATGCCAAACAAGCCTAGACCTTCAAACCAACAGGAGTCAGAGTATGAATAACCAGGAAGCTCCAAATAACAAGTCACCCTTCCTCCAGTGGTTATACCCTCAAATGTGCTCCTGCTAGATTCTTTTTACTTAGTATTAGCCCAGTTACTCTACCTAGTAATACAAACACATCTAAAAAAACAAAGTTTTAACCTACATATCCCTCAGGGGTTCACATGTAAAAAGTTGTTCTTTATCTATGCCAGTCATGTTCCTTAGGCCCAGAGATTTGAGCATACTTCTTTCCTAATATCCCACGGCTGAACCAATTCCCCAAACTAACTTTAATTTTGATTTTCCAGCCCTTCCTAAGCCTTTTTTGATGGAATAACTGTCAATACAGTTATGTGAGAAGAGATTTCTACTCTCGCAGGCATCGTGGGCAGTCATGATTGTGTTTTTTTGTTGTTGTTGTTTCTATTTTAGGGACAGGATGTGTCATTTGCTCAGTATTTGGGCAGTTAGCCTAGCCTAGAGCATACATGTCTACTTGTGTCTTTTAATTATTGGTCCTGAGTAGCTAGGAACATTTCATGTAGTATACATAGTTAATATGGCCAAAAATGTTGTTACATTAATATCTTAAGTATTTTTCATACTTCATACATTCAGAGTGACCTAGTTTTATTAAGAAACTTAAATGTATATTCTAGTCTAGTCTATAATATTTTAAGACAAAATGCATATTAAGGATAATTGAGACTTCTTTCTGAGCAAATCAGACTATGCTAACTTTTCTAAAACCATGTTAATGTAGATATTTTAAAGCAACATATAAGGGTAATAGGATTTTAAAATATCTTCATTTGTTAATGGAGAACTTAAAATATAATGATATTAAATAAACTTCCTCTGGTTATATAGATTTAGCAGCAATAAACTGAGTGAACTTACACCCAGCAAGGATTTTTAAAAAAGAGTTATTGAATGACAGAATGAACATTAATTTTAGTTTAAGATCTAGTGCTCTATGCAAAACGTTACCCATTTCTGTCTTCCAGGCATGTTCTTAGCAAACACAGTAGCAACCCTTACATGTAATTATAGTCCAAACAGTGTGGGAAAGAAATACTTTTCACTTTTAATTAAAGAGCGTGAGTGCTTGTTAAGCATCAGCAGGGTGTCTGCCACTCATTCTCAGGAATTTAAATCATGGCTGATTTTAACTTAAAGAAAGAACTAAAATCTCAGCCAAATAGAGTTAGAATAGGTTATACTACCCTTGGGAACTTTGTAGGGAAAAGATAGATGAAGATGTACATAGACCAAACCAAAGTTCACATATATTCATAGAGATCTGGGAGATGTGCACATACATATCTGTTGGAGGAACCATAACTATTAGATTTAAAGTATATACAAATAATGAAATAGAATAAAAACTTCTGTTATCAGCCTGTCAATAGTAAAGTAAAATGTAGAAAAGTATCTGCTTAAAATTATCAAAATATTTTATTTTTTTGCGGTACTGGGGATTGAACTCAGGGGCATTCTACCTCTGAGCTACACCCCCAGCCCTATTTTTTATTCTTTATTTTGAAACCGAGTCTCACTAAGTTGCGGAGTGCCTCACTAGGTAGCTGAGGCTCGCCGCGAACCCGGATCCTGCGGTCTCAGCCTCCCGAATGCTGGGATTACAAGCGTGCGCCACCACGCCCGGCTATCAAAATATTTTATAATCATTAAATTTACAAACTTAAAAAAAACTGTGATCTAATCTGGCATGACTACGAAAATATGGGGCATGCGCATGCATACACACACACACACACACACACACACACACACACACACACACACTAGAAGAAGACATAAACTTTGAAAAGAATTATAGTATTATGATACAAAACATATATATTATATTTCATTCAGACATCCTCCCTTAATTCAAAGACAGAGTAATCAATTACTTTAAGTCCACGAACAGAAACTAATGTAATTTTTTGATTGGTATCTTTCATTGTATTAAGATAGTGTCACTACAATAAAGTTTTTTTGTCTTAAACTATAAGTCTTGGTATAAATTTTTCCTAAGTAGACAGAGGAAGAGTCAATTTTCAAATCTCAAATCCAGAGTTGTGATCTTCATGTAAAAGAAAGAAAGGGGTGTGTGTGTGTGTGTGTGTGTGTGTGTAGTTCTTTTGGGCTAAAAATATAAATTGAGGCTGTATACTATCTCTCATATTTTTCTTCTTCATAATGATAAGTCTTAGAAACATTTTATTTTTGATGAACTTCAAATATTGCTTTATTGACAGTCTGGTATCTGACATTCTTGCTATAATTACCGTGTGTATTATTCAAGAGAGCTCTGCACCATCCCTGGAGACTCAATTACTGTGTGCCTTGCCTGTATTCTAGACAAGCATCAGAGTATCATCTAACATAGCAGGGACATGTTTTCCTTGAACAGTTTTCAGATATTATTTGATATATCAGAGTAAATTGCTCCTGAAACTATCAATGCTGGCAAGAAAATAATTGACATAAATACATTAATATGAAGAATATTTTACACTAAAATGTGGAAATGTATTCATAGGCTTATAACCTTTTAGAAACAATTATGAAATCTCAATCCTCTTTTTTATCTATTACATTCAAACACATTTTATGAAATACATTAAATCTCAAGGAGATATGAGCCTTTGATGTTTGCAGAAGAGCGCAGTTGTAGGAAGCATTGTTATTGTTTTATTTTTCTTTAATGCTTTCATTAACTTCAAAATATATTTGAGACATCTTAGAGGAAAATCACAGGTGTGATAAAAATAAAACCAGGACACAAAAAATGAAGAATTAAAAGAGGAGAATAAAGAAGTTATAAGAAATTCATTGCTAATATTCTTAAGTTCCATCCATTTACTACAAATAACATAATTCTGGTCTTCTTTATGCTAAGTGAAATTAGTAAATCACAAAATGTGAAAGGTCAGATGTTTTTCCTCATATGTGGAAGCTAAGGAGAAGTTGGGACGCAAAAGGGTCTCTAGAAAAAGGAGGAGAAACCCTAGTGGAATGATGGAGGGGGCATAAAGGAGGGAAGTGGGTGGGGAGGAAGCCTGGAGGAAGGGAGCACTTCAGTGGACATGATGTACATACACAATATTATCAATGCCAATCTCCATGCTATGCACAGAGTGGGTGAGGGAGTGGGTGGGAGTTCGGGGGACATGATCAGAATGCTGTGTGCATGTATGTCTCTATCACTCTGAAATTTACCATGATGTGATTACAGTTCACCCATAAAAAATAAAACTGAAAAAGAAAATAAGTAAGAAATCATTATTTCTTATTATAAAAAATTAGAAAAGGAAGTTCTTTGCTAAAGGAATTAGTCTGAGCTATTGCTAAGCCTAATTCTGTTTTAGTGACCAGAATGTAGAAGGAAACATGGTGGCTTACAGAACTCTAGCTTTTAAAATGAATTCACGTAAGCAAGCCTTTTACTGGTTCTAATCTTGTGGAAGAATTTATTCTATGTAACATGCCATCCAGTCTTTGCATATCCTATTAAATAATAACTTGCTTAGGTCAAAAACCTAAAGTTACCCTAGATATCCCTCATCACATGACAAATTGAGTGAACCAGTAAATCCTGCTCGTTCTACTCTCAGAATCTATCCACAATCTGATTATCCTCATGATCTTCACCCTCTCCACACACACCATTCAAGACACTACCATTTTAACTGGATAATTTCCATAACCTTTTAGTTCCTTTTCCTGCTTCTGCACTTGCTCCCCTGCCATTTACTTCCATCACATCTGCTAGAGTGACCTTATTAATCATAAAATGGATCATCGCACTTCTTTTCTCAGAACCCTCCCATGCTGCTAGGCTTAAAAGGCCATTTGATCCTAATGCCCCTAGTATTTCTCTCTTCCATAATCCTCTTTCCATTTTGATTGCTCTGTTCCAGTTTTGCTGAGTTGTTTGCAGTTCCTCAAATATACCAGAACTTTCCACACCTCAGGAGTCTTGTTTTTTTCCATTTCCTTTGCCCGGCATGGTGTCTTTCTGTGCGCGACACCACCGACACCACCTGCCCTTTCACTTCCCCCAAACTTCTTTTTAAACTTCACCATATTAATGACCAAAAATTATAAAACCATACTTCCTTTCCATACTTCTCTTACCCAGTTCTATTTTTTTTTCTGTTGGGTATTTATTACCATGTAGTATACATATAAATATTTACTTATTTGTGATAGGGTGAGAATGAGAAGAAACTGGAAAATTGAAAACCACAGGGAGCCTATTCTGGTGCTGTTCTTGTGTTGTGGTAGCCAAATGGGTTTAAAGTAGAGAGAGGTGCTGATTTTCTACACTCTTTACCATGGGGGACTTTAAGAATCTTTAAAGTGCATTTCATACCTGCATTCTCGTGATTGTGCAAAGACAGCCTAGGAAGACACCACTGTGTTTTATATATCAGGCAGCCCCTAATTGGTGCCCTCTATGGGCACATCTGTTTTCTTTTTTTATGACATTTGTAATTTTTATGGATCTTTCAATATCTTTAGCTTCTACTCTATAGAAGATGTCCCTCCCTCCCTCCCTCCCTCCCTCCCTCCCTCCCTTCCTTCCTTCCTTCCTTCCTTCCTTCCTTCCTTCCTTCCTTCCTTCCTTCCTTCCTTCCAAAAAAAGAAAGAAAGAACTTAATCAGCCAGGCCTGGTGGCACATGCCTGTAATCCCAGTACTTTGGAGGCTGAGACAGAAGGATCACAAGTTTGAGGCCAGGCTCAGCAATTTAGTGAGACCCTGTAGTAAAAAAAAA
>PVLC010014668.1:0-38830 GCA_004027655.1 Graphiurus murinus | reverse complement strand
GGTACTGGGGATGGAACTCAGGGGCATTTTACCTCCGAGCTATACCCCCAGCCCTATTTTTTATTCTTTATTTTGAAACCGGGTCTCACTAAGTTGCAGAGTGCCTCACTAAGCAGCTGAGGCTGGCCGCGAACCCGGATCCTCCAGTCTCAGCCTCCCGAATGCTGGGATTACAAGCGTGCGCCACCACGCCCGGCTTGGGCTGAGAATTTAACATGAGTTTTGTTTAGTTTTATTTTATTTTTTCTGTTAGGTGAAACACAATGGACAGAGAGGGTTGGCATGGAGAGTAGGTTCTTCCCCTGAACTAGTATACAGTTTCAGAATTGTGTACCGGTGATGTCCTTTTGCCTGGAGAGAGGACCATATTGGGTTCTCCAGGAGCTCTTAGTTTGCTTCACGATGGCAGTAGTCCTCTTTCTCTGAGAGACGTGAGTGTGGATCTTTCTGCTATACTCATTTTGAGAACCTGGTAGAGTTTCTGAAGTGAAAGATTTCCACTTATCTCTGCCTCTGATTTAAAAAAAAATCTCTGGCAAGTGAGCAGAAATGATGTACTGAAGTTGTTTTGTGTTCATCATCCCATACCAGGCAAGAAAAATTATCCCTGAATCCTCCAATACACACCATATTCAAATAATAATTCAAATTGACTTAGAGACCTAACTTTGAAAACTAAAATGAAGAGCCTTTAATAAAAAAAATAGAGAGTAGACTATCACCATGTTCTTGGGGTATTGAAAGAATTATTAAACAATATTTAAAAGCAGTAACTATTTTTAAAGTTTGACACTTGGGACTTCATTAAAATTAACCTTAAAACTAAAACTAACCCTATCTTTATACCATACCTAGGTCATACAGCCCAAATTTAGAAAGGAGTCCTTCAAGTCAATAAGAAAAGTTCAGGCAACTATATTTAAAACTTTATAAAATATGATACAATGATGTTGGAATGGTCAATAATGTATGAAAAAAATCTCAGTTCTGTTACCATAAGGAAAATATAAATTAACACAATAAGGAATATATACCCACCTGGATAACTAAAGTTAAAAGAACTCACAGTCCAACTATGGAGGAAATTGAACTCTTGTATACTGATGGTAAGAGTGAAAGTGGTTCAACCACTTTGATAAAATGGTAGTATTTGTATATTTCCTAACTCAGCAAATTTGATCTTGGGACATACATAAGAGAAATGATTGCTTATGCTCACCAAAAAATATTTATGAGTTCAAAACTTCACTCATAAGTAGCTCCAAATTTGGAATGATCATTAGTGCAACAGGGCAATACATGGTTGGCATAGCCACACATGGAATACTATACATTAGTGAAAAATTAAACGAGACACATGCAATAACATCAATTAATCGTGTGGATGTAATGTTGAGTAAACAGGTTCAGAAGATCCTTTTCAACTGCTGAAAATTTCCTATAGCTTGGTTGAGGTGTCTAATTACATGAGAGTATGCTTGGACCAATGTGTATCTACTGAATATAATTCATCCTTTCTGAAAGGGAAATAAATTATTTAATTATTTAGCCCCTTTGCAATTGGGCTCTTGGGTTGTCAAGCCCATCACTGTGTGTGAAAATAGAGCTGGTCATCAACAGTCTAGGTGGTGGGGGGAGCTTCTTTGTGACCAGGAGTCTTGGTGAAAGGTGGTCCTCTAATCTTGCCATTACATTGGGAGTTGAGGTGGTCTTTTCTTCTGTCTCATGCAGACTATTGCAGAGTAACAGTGCTTGTGTGTTTGGCAATTCTTGCCTGCCTTTCCTTTCTCTGAGCTTGTGGGTGTTTGTGACATGTTTGAAGCATCCCCCAAAGAACTGATAATAAACATGACTTTGCACAAATAGCCCCCTCCTGCCAGGAAAAAAAACAAAAAACAAATGTAACGGTGGGATATGAACAGTTTGGTGTGGGCTGTGGGGCCTCTCATTTTGGAATAGAACAAATCTTTGATATTTTCTGAGCTATGACTCAGAAGGAATGGGTAGTTATTGTAATTTAATAAATGGTGCTTTACAAGCCGACGGAGCGAGGAGAGAACATTGATGGATGAGCAAAACAGAGAGGAAAGGGAAAACAAGGTCAGAAATGTAAGCTCCTCTTGCAGTCAGCCTCATCCCTCATTCCTATCCCCAGATAACCCTCTCTGAATGTGTGGACATGTTTGGTGAGACCACCAAATATACCCCCAAAGGGATTCACACTGAACTTGTCTCAGGGATGAGACTCCTGGCCACGTGGTGATATGGTCATGCAGGACTCAGGGGGTCCTTCGGGACTGTGAGCACTCTTCTTGTAACCAGCATACCTAGCATGCTTAACTTAGAGGTAGAAAAGTTTACTGGGCTCGTAGTGTTTGAGGTTTTGGTCCACAGTTAGCCAGATTCAAGGCACAAACTGCACAGCAACCGGGCTTTAAGGCCTGGGGAAGGAGGAAAAGCCAATCTCATCTCACGGGTAGCCAGAAATCAGACAGAGACAGCCACAGAGGAGGGGACCAGGGACAGTTAGGGTTCCCAAGGCTGCACCTCTAGTAACCCACCTCCTGCAGACATACCCCAACCTGCCTGCATTGCCCACACATGAAGTTTGGGGGACATTCTTTTTTTTTTTTTTTGCGGTACTGGGGATTGAACTCAGGGGCATTCTACCTCCGAGCTACACCCCCAGCCCTATTTTTTATTCTTTATTTTGAAACTGAGTCTCACTAACTTGCGGAGTGCCTCCTGCAAACCCAGATCCTCCAGTCTCAGCCTCCCAAATGCTGGGATTACAAGCGTGCACCACCACGCCCGGCTGGGGGGGGGCATTCTTAATGCAAATGATAATAGTGTCCATCTCAGACAAATTCTTCATTGAATTTGGCTCAGCCCCACATAGCGGCTCTGAGTATGGGACAGAAACTTCCAGAGGCAACACGCCAGCTATGTGTTCTCTTAATATGCTAGAATGTTCTAATGGGATGAAGCAAATTATGAAGAATGGCTAGCATCCAAGCTGCAGGGGGGGCACCAGCTGAGCTGAGATAAAGTATGGAGAGGGTCGGCTTAAAGTGTGGGGTGGGGTGGAGACAAGGGAGTGGTCTGGGTACCTGAGGCCCAACTGTGCTGCAGTTATGCCCCCCTTTGACAGCAGTGAGCATGGGGAAGACTGCTGGGGTCTCCGCCCTCATCTTCTTGCTCTGACTGACCCATCCTCTGTTTGAGCTCATGAACATTAGTGGGATTCTTGGCTGCTAGTCCTCTTGACCAGGGTCCTAAATGCGCCTTCAGGTCAGACACCTGACACCTCCCTCACATTCCAGGGACACAGGAGTCAGAACCGCAGGTGTTAACGTTTGTGGGGGTCTACCACTTAGATATAGGACGAGACACTGCACCTTAATGACCTATGGAAAAATCATGTGGGGTGTGAGGGTGAGGCAGCTGTCCTCTCATGAAGAATGCTTTAAGGTCCTGTGCGGATGAAATTTCAGGAGGGTGGAATGAAGAAAGCTCTTCTGGGGGAACTAAAGCCCATCAACAGAATCTGTGCTCCGCTCCCCAGTGACCCTATTACTCATCCAGCGCTGCCTCTGCCCACACAATTTTGCTAGCAGAGGCAGAGACGAGGGACTTGCAGGCACGCTGTGTGTGACTCATCCTAGATTGAGGCAGGATATTAGAAATTGGATCTGCAGTGTTCTAAATTGTCACCCTTGAGAAGACACAGCCATCTCTGGCTGTCCAAATGCAGGCTTTTTAATTCATTTATTTTTTTTTCAGGATCAGTAGATGGTCCTGTAATTTGGGCACCTCTTTGCTGACCTGCGAGGCATGCAGGCCAGCAAGACCTGAGGGAGCTCAGTTATCAATTCCCTATGCAAGACATTGCTCTGAGAGATGAGTTCTACCACATATTCTCAGAACACTGCCTGTCATGGGGACCATGAGGAAGTTTTGGCAAATGGCCACATAAGTCAGGCCAGTGTAGACAACTGGTAGACCTATGTCCTTAGATGTAAAAAAAAAATGATTTTCAGAGAAACTGTCTAGAGTTATGATTCTGAAAACCTTTCATGGACAGGTTTTGGGTATAGAAGACAGAACAACCAGTAGACTTTGTCCTGGGCTGGGAAGGGTCTTTTTGATACTTGTCTATGCTTTTTAGTGCACTACGGAGTCTTCTTCCTGCTTCTATCTCATGGTGAAGTGGGTTATGGCAAAGGGGTACCTCTCCATGCTGGAATATTTTCCAGGGGCACTTTATTTGCTGTCTTGATTATGCATGGACCCCTTCTCTTAGGGAAAAAATCTTATGGGATTTCTCACTACTCATTTTTTTCCTTGTGTGAGATGGACGGAATCAGACCAGGATGTCTGAAACTTGGGTTCTATTACAGAATGAATGGTAATTTGAAAAATCTGAATCTTTTTTTTCTGCAAACAAAACTGATGATACCCCAAAGACACGGGGTATATTGCATATTATTAGTCAGCTTTCAGTAAGGTACACTATTGTAATCAAGGACCCTCATATATATCATAGCAATGGCCAACCACAGCTTTATTTAATGTGTGTTTCATTCTCCTTATAGCAGAATGAAAACCAAGATCACATTCACCGCTTACACTCATATTTCAAAGCCAGTCATAGGTCAAGCACGATGTCCATGGGACATAGAATATATCCTTTTTTACAGCGAGGGCAGAGGTGACCAATGAAAGCAACCATGCAATCCACCCCAAACCAACCCTTGTCACAAGTATCAATTGTTTCTCTTAAGTACTCAGCATCAGTTCCCTCTTCAAAGTAAAATCACCAATGTGTCCTCTGAATCATCATTTAATCTCTTGATGCTGTTTAATTAACCTATACTGGCTCTCCATTATCCTGAGATATAAGAAGATAAGCCGACTGCCCCTCACACAATCGACATACAATAGTGGGTTCAGGCCATTCTCAACAGATGCTCTGATTCAGAAAGAGGGAGGCTGACAGTGCTCAGCCTTTGGTGTTTCATGGTAATTCTGCAATCCTTCTGGGCAGACATCCTGAGACATCCCAGCTAGTTGGTAGACCATCTCCTCCCATCAGTCCCACTGTCTGCTCTCTTGGAGCAGGACTTCAATGGATTGTCCTCCGATTCATGGCTGTACCCCTGGGAGGTCCATCCTTCTCCATCACCATCCTTGACCACATTGGAATATGGTGTTAAAGAATATCGTCTCCTTGGGAGCTCAACGTAATATTGTTGGCCCAAAGATCACTTCAAGTCTCAAACATCTACAAAGTGTTTTGACAGTCTAACTCCCCCAAATTCTAGTTCGCTTTTATTCTGTGTAATTCTAATGTGCCAACAGTCACTCTTGCATTTCAAGACACGCTCCACTTGTAGACTGAAATGATCTAAGATAAATCAAGGTAATTTGAGGTGATCAGGATTCCAAAAAAAGATTCACACATTTAAGGGTTTTGTTGTGGTTGCTGTTGTTTCCTGAGACATTTTTTACAATTAAAAATGCAGACTAACACCGGGCATGGTGGCGCATGCTTATAATCTCAGCATTTGAGAGGTTGATACTGGAGGATCCAGGTTTGCAGCCAGCCTCAGCTACCTAGTGAGGCACTCTACAACTTAGTGAGACCCTGTTTGAAAATAAAGAATAAAAAAACAGGACTGGGGGTATAGCTCGGAGGTAGAATGCCCCTGAGTTCAATCCCCAGCACCACAAAAAAACAAAAAAACAAAAAAACAAAAAAAAGATGACTAGATTCTTTTTTGTTATACTCCGGATGGTGAATGTCCCACAAAGGCCCATGTGTTAGAAGATTGTTTCTAAGTCGGGGTGCTTTTAGAAGATGGTGGAACCTTTAAGAGGTGGAACCTTGTGGAAGGTCATTGGGGGACATCCTTGAAGGAGACTGTGGGACCCCAGTCCATTCCTTTTTATCCCCTTTGCTTCTCAGTCATGAGGTGACCAGCTTTGCTCTACCGTATGCTGCCTCCCCAAAGGTCCAAAGCAATGGAACCAACCAACCATAGACTCAAAACTCTTAAACTCTCAGCCAAAATAAACCTTTCACCTTTGAAAATTGAGTACCTCAGGTATTTTGTTATAGTAACAGAAAGCTAACAGACCCTTTGAACAAATCAGAAATGATAACAAAATGTAAAATATCAGCCCTTCGATTTGGTTGTAGTTTTAAATTTTTATTCTTGTTTCTCAGCTTCATCCTTCATTCCTTGGATAAGGTAAACAAATCCATTTGTCAACCTCATTGTCAATTTCACAAATTATTTCCTGATATAATTTTTCTGAAATCACTTTATTGTAATATCTTTAATAGGATGACCAATTGTAGCCAAAGCATACAAATTACCTTCAATTTCTCACTCTCTTAGCATAAATCCATAAGTTGATCCCAAATTTTCATGCTGGACAGATTTTGCCAAAATCTTAGTAAAATCAGCACAGTTCCTTCTATTTTCTAGGAGTTGATAACACTTTTAAAACTGCCTAGTACATCAGCCTGAGATGAATATTTTAATTTTTTTAAGTGTGGTGGCACCTCACAACCAGGATTGCTTTCTTTATTCCTGACTGCCCACTAGATTATTGCAGTGGTAGGTTCTTTCTCACATCCACATCCCCTCCCTCTGCTTCTGGCAGGAGTCAGTTGCAATTCCACACGTGTTTTCTTCATTCCCAGGATCCAGGTTGAAGGACATGCCATTCTTGTGACAGCAGGCACATATGCGATCTCAGAAGCACATGATGGGCTCTTCAGCTTATGTTAGGGTGTGGCATTTTTGCATTCCATTGGCGAAAGCATGTCACATCCCCAGGGTACTTGATGGGGCAATAAAATCTTCCTGTAAGAAACTAGGAGTCAATCATTTGTGCCCATGATACAATCTACTGTTATATGAGAGGGTAACAAAGAGGCAGTGCCATCATCATATGATCTCTTCATAGAGCCTGCATACTTGTGTGTGTATGTGTGTGTGTATGTGTGTTTGTGCGTGCGTGTGTGTGCAACAAACAAATGTATACATATATATTTATATTTATACCTGTTTTTTCACATATGATTTTTTGTTTGTTTGTTTGTTGAGAAAAACATGAGAAACAAGCAGGGGATATGTGGTAAGAAGAAGGGAGCATCCTGTTGCTTTTTTTCTCCTCTTGCTTAACCAGTGTATCCTAATAGACCTCTTTCTATCCTGTTGCTAAGGAGATAGAACAAAACATGGCTCAACATTTGCTCGTTGCTACCACCTGTTTCCCTGTGGACATAGGCTGTAGTCAGTGGGCTTTGAAATGGATTAAGGTACTCCCTGATGAAGGTGCCTGCAGTGTGCTCACACATACTCTGGTAATCAGTAATTTTAAATAATTCATGACATGTGGAGTGGCCCTAGCAGCAATAAAATGCCTAAGAGAAACAAGGGAACATTTAGCATGCTCTCATGAAGCAAAGAGCTGGGGCTTGTGAACAGTATTTCTGACCGTGTAATCGAAGCTGTGTTCTGCTGATCTCTTTCCTCATCCTCTGTGCTCGTTCCTAGAAGCATTTTATGGCTTGGGGATGAGCACAGCTGCAGAGGACATGCTATGTGATTCACACTCTTACAAGTCAGAACATGTAAAACTAGGGCAGGGTTTTTAAAAAGTGGTTCTTTAGTGCAAAGTCACACTCTGATCTTTTTGCCCATACATAGCTACTAAAAACAGAGTATGGAAGCAGCCACTTGTCTGGGCATGTGTGTGTGTAAGGGAAAGAGAGAACTATGCTTCTGCCTGGAATTTACACAGGGTTTTGTTTGTAATGGGAACACTCTTCCTTCCCACTGTCAGTCTTGCCTTTATTCAGAAAGACAGAGCATTGTCTTCAGGAAGATGTGAACTGACCTTTTGCTCTCAGCCTGAGAGCACTGTTTCAGGTTTTATAACTGGTGAATTTGAAGAAACATTGTCATCTCAAACTAACCCATTTTTACATCTTTTTAAAAATTTTTTGTAATTTTTCTGAACATGAAAAATTGCTTAAACACATTCCTTCTGTTTATTTGTTGATACAGGGTCTCCTAATGTTGTTCAGGCTGGCCTTGAACTCATGATCCTCCTGTCTCAGCCTCCTAAAACTCTAGGACTATAGGCATGCACCACCATGCCAAACCTCACACATTACTCTTTCTATTCATTCACATTTTGTCATCTATTTATCAGCCATATTGGTCTCAAATACCATTCACTGCTAATTCTATGAAGGAATGATTTCAATATTCCATTTCCTTATAAATTATCTTAAATATTATTGAGAGTTATATTTTATGGTAAAAGTTTAAGTTGATGGACATCTTAAATTGATTCTTTCCTGCACACAATATTTTTAAATGGCAAAATCATTTCCATATTGGTCTTGAAGAAACTGTTAAGCTGAAAGTCTCGTTTCTAATTGATTAATATCTTTACTAAAATGGAGGAAAATCTTATAAAAAGAAGCTGGGCGTGGTGAAGCACACTGGTAATCTGAGTACTTGGAAGGCTGAGACAGGAGGATTACTGGTTTGAGGCCAGCCAACCTCAGCAGTTTAGCAAGATCCTATTTCAACATAAAAACTAAAATAGGATTAGTGGTATAACTCAGATTAGAATGCCCCCTGGGTGTATAAACACACACACACACACACACACACACACACACACATACACACACACAGAAAAAAGATTATAAAAAGTGATGAAAATATGAGTATCAAAAGGGAGTAACGCACACAAAATTCAAGTTATAAAAATAAGTTATAACAATACCTAAAGTTGAAAATTCTCCATATATAGTAATACATATATATTAATATATATATATATGTATCATAATTTATTCAACATTTTCCCTACAGCTAAACATTTAAGTTGTTCTCATTGTTCAAAGTGGGCCAGTGATACCTTCTTCTATCTACAACTTTTTTTTCCTCTTTTCAAATTTTATTTTTATTTCCTAATTTATGTATAATATAGAAGCTTGAGTGACTGAATAAAATGTTGGAAGACAGATCAACAGTAAATATATAAAAACAATTACAGAGATAATACAAAATCTATATTTGATATATCTTGGACATTGTAAAAATACTAAACAAATTTTAAATTAGAATATACAAAGTAGAAAAAAGAGAACTGGGAGCACAACAGGAATTGAGGAAATAATTCCTGTGAGTTTTCTAAAATTGAGGCAGATCTCAGTAAATAAACTGAGGCCCAGTGAAAGTCAAGCGGGACACATACGAAGAAAACCAAACCTGTAAGATATGATTACAAGTGCTGAATATCAAATTTAATGAGAAAAATCTTGAGAGAATCCAACAAAAAGCAGACACGCTATGTTTAAGTAAGCAACAACGAGACTGACATATTTCTAAACAGAAATAATTGAAGCCAGAAAGGAAAGGAATGTCTCCTCTAAAGTAACACAAGAAAATAACTACTGATCACTATATCCATGTTCAGTGGAAATACTCTTTAAATCCAAAGTAAAACAAACATGTCTACATTTTTTTAACCAACGTACATACATTAAAAGAAAAAATAAAAAAGAACTATAATTGGTCTAGTGCCCCTCACCAATTTAAAATTTTATTTTTTGGAAGTCCCATAATTTGTTCAACATTTTCCCTACAGCTTAGATTGTTCCCATTTTTCTATGTGGTCCAGTGATACCTTCTTATATCTACAACTTTTTTCTTTCCTATTTTTAAATTTTATTTTTATTTCCCAATTTATTGTACTTGTTATTTTTTAACCTTAATCCCAATTTGACAATATCTGGGGTTAGCCTCTGGGAGATGACTGGGTTGTGAAGGTGGAGTCATTAACTGCATTAATGCATTTATAGGAAGATACCAGAAATCTAGCTATTTCTCTTTACCCAACAAATACAAAGCAAAAAATAAAAATAAAA
Organism: Graphiurus murinus; assembly: GCA_004027655.1. Lineage (NCBI taxonomy): Eukaryota > Metazoa > Chordata > Mammalia > Rodentia > Gliridae > Graphiurus > Graphiurus murinus. The sequence goes on along the minus strand of PVLC010014668.1, from coordinate 28,866 downwards.
ATAAAAAATAAGGCTCCTAGGCATATGGACAGAAGCTCTCCTCAGAATCAACCATGCCATGTTCCCTGATCTGGAACTTTCCTGCCTCCAGAACCATGATTAATAAGTTAATGTTGTTTTTAAGCCACTGAGTCTTTGGTACTTTATTATACAAGCCCAAACTGACCAAGGCAAAATTTGGTAGCAAGAAATGACCAAATACCTAACAGATACCTAAGAAAAAGGAATCAAATACCGAACAAATGCCTAAAAATGTGGAAGCAACTTTGGTACTGGTAAATAGAATGGGCCTGTAAGAGTTTTGGAGTGCATGCAACTCCTTCCACATCTCCATAATTTTTTCCATAAAAAATCAAGTATTGAAGTCTGTTAGGTCTAGATATTAATGAAAAGCAAAAATATTTTGCCAAATTAAAAAAAAACATGAGAATAGCCTCGTGATTCTTAAAGAGGACACCTGGACCCTCCTCCACTCCCCAAGGATAACCATTTTTATTTACAGGATCGAAATCTGAGGAAAACGGACTGTGACACCTCATTTCCACAAACCATCCCAGATTCAGGCAGGCTGCCTTATCTTTCTCTAAATAAGGATTTTTAAAAAGCTAGAAGAGGAACTAAACAAATAAAATTTTTAGCATTCAAATGGTATACACAACTCAGTTTCATGCTTGCTCTATGGGCTTTAAAATGTGAAAATTGTTTTTTTTTTTAAATTTTATCCGACTTTAGCTTTATATGCTATATTTTGTATTACCATGAAATAAAAATTTAGAAATCTTATTTTTTACCACACCTATATTTGGCAATATAGTCAATATTAAATAAGAACAACTTATTTGTTTTTCTCTTAGTAGTAGTTTTGCGAAGGGTATTTTGAGGCAAAAATATAGTACTTTTGAGAATATTAGGGCCAAAATCTTCAACATTTTAATGCAGGCAGTGTGATTGAGAACATATCTATAGTTTTGCTGTTGTTCCTTGGTGTGTTGGTTTGCTGAAAATAAAGATGAGGTACAGCTAAAAGCCACAGTGTCAGAGTTGGGGTAGGGAGGAAGCCAGTAAGTGATGCTCTGTGATTTGAGGGCTCTCTCACTGGAAACATAAAAACATTCATGGTCCAGCACAGGATTATTGACTGCATCTGAGACTCCAGCTGCGTTCGTTGACTTACAGAAGGTTTGGAAGCAAAGTCATTGTAGAGTCATCGATAGGAAGATAAAAGTCCCTTGTGTCAACTTCATTCCCAAACATTTTTGTCTCTGTCTCTTCCTTCCTCGTCTCATCTGAGCATGCATTTCACAACCACAGGTGTTTTGGGGAGCTAGTATTTGGAGCAGATTTGAGGATTGTTAGATAAAGAATGAGTTATCAGCCACGTTCTACAATTTATGCAGTATATAAGGTGTCTGTAGCTTCACTTGATAATAAATGGTAGCTTGCAGGAAACATAGGGCCTTCCAAGCAGGCATGTGTTCTTATATTGACAAACCTTAGAAAAGCTCTTTGTCTCTTTTGTACAGCATCTTTTGGTTTTGGGGGGCATTTTAAGTTTACCCCCTACTGAGCCTGAGCTAACTATCCTGCATCAAACCTCTTACCTGCACTGTAACTGGGCAGCACCAGGACTTTGGAGAAATTCATGAATACTGACAGCCCTTAGCAGGTGCCCACATCCCATGATGTTTCTGAGGTGCCAGGTAGTGTTTCTCAGACCTTTGTACAATTAACTCATTCAGACATCATCATAACCTTATGGTATCGGTCCTACCCTTAACCTTCCCACTTTCCTAATGAGATGAGAGCACAGAAGGGTTAAACGACATGCATAAAGTCACAGAGCTAGCGGCGGGCAGAATCAAGATTTGTGAGACGGGCTCCGAGTTCCCATCTGCCACCTGCTGCAGTTTTCCATGGTGTCTAAAGTAGCATGGAGAACGTGGCTTGGCCCCAGGACTAAGCAACCTGCGGCGTAAAAATGGACAAGAACAGCTGCCCGTGATCTATTTAAGACACGGAATGGAAAACCCTGTGAAGTTGACCAGGGGTGAGGTAAGAGCTCAGAGAGCCAGAGTGGCCACCGTTGGCTAAATATCCAGAATGGTGGCATCTCAGAGATGGCCTTCTTGATCCCGGAAACATGAGCTGCGCTCTTCCCACCTGCTGTCCTTGCCCCCTGCCCAGCCCAGCGGAGATGCCTTGGACCAAAGTGTGGAGCCATAGAGGAAGTTGCCTAAGTGATTGGGGTCAGGTCACCATCATGAAGTGGCTGTTTGGGAACATGCAGTGTCCAGTGAAAATCTAAGCAGGCTGAGCCCTGTAGGGACACGGGAGGAGATGTCCAAACAGGTTAAGGCACACCCTGGTAAAAGCAGGTAGCAGCAACCACTTCTGCCGGTTCTGATCACCAGCCATCAATAGATTCTTCTTTCTTTTCTTCTTTCAGCTTCTTCTCTTCAGCCTGTCCTTGTCTCTAATATCACAGCACAGGAGTGGGAGAATAAGATTGTTTTCCTCTTTCCCTCTCCACCGAAGTCAGCTCCCCCCGCCACTCACACACAAAGCTCATGATTTCTGAGTGTTTTTTTCTATTGTGCATATGCTTATTCAGGTTGATACACCTATTGTTAACTATCTCGCTTTGTTCGTCTGTTTTTTTTCCCCCTTTTTCTTTTCTCTATACAAATGTAGCTTCCTATTCTACCACTTCCATTCAGGCCCTACTCATCCCAGACAGGAGCATACAATGCTCAAACTCCCTGACATTTCAAGAAGGGAGTTGTGAAATGGAGAGAATACTGCAATTTTAAAGATGGGGGCAAAAGGTCTTCCATTTGCGCATCAGAACAACTGCGAGAAGAAAATCACTACTGCCTAATGAACCCCTTGAATTTGCCCCATCATCTCTATTATCTGCCATCCTCCCTCTAGAAACTTCAAACTTCACAAAACTCGTGAACTGAAAAGCATGAGTAGCATACAAGGACATATTGTATCTTCATACCTATTGAAAGGGCCCAGCTATCTTATGTCTATAGATACTTGGGGTTCACATGCCCCATTTTCCATTCTTTTGGTCCTGAGATTAATCTAAGGTACGCAGGGATTTCTCTTGGGAGTGTGGGGTAAAACATGGGCAACTAAGAGGGTCTCCTGGCACCCCCATGCTGTGTCTGTCGCCAAGTGCTTTAGGAGGGGTCTTCATTGTTGCTGGGCTGCTGTTTCTCTAGCTGACAGCTGGAGAGGCCTGGGGACCTGCTGGGGGCATTCAGCCTCGGTTCCTCTTGATTGAACCATTTTTTTCCTCCCACAACACAGACTCTGATTTGGCTTCAACTCAGTTGCCCAATTCCTTGAATGTCTCTTGGAACAGAAAGTAGGACAGTAGTAGGAAAAAAAATTTTTTAAAAAAATCTAAATAAAGACTCTAGCCAATATGTTGTACCCTGGTTCATTTGTTAGTTTTGATAAACCTTCTATGGTTTTATAATATGATAAAATTAAGGGGGGCTGAAGAAGGGTGCATGAGAATCCCTTGTGCTAAGTTTAAAGTCCTTTTTTTTCTATAAGTCTGAAGTTATTTCAAGTTAAGCATTTAATATGAGAAATAATGGGATATTATTAATAATAAAAAGGATCAAACTATCGACACATGGGACGTTATAGATGAACCTCAAATCTGGCTGAATGAAAAAAAAAAACAAGCCTCAAAATATACATACTCTATATGCATATAAACTTCCAAAAAATGGAAACTAAGTAATAAAATAAATCAGTAGTTTCCCTTCAATGTAACTAAGCATGAGATTTCAAAAAGACACAAAGCTTTGAGGGGTTAAATACTAAACAAACTGTAGACTTTGAATATTTGCAGTTTACTTGCTAACGTTACCTTCGTACATAGATAGATGGGTAGACAAGTGGATACCAGACACGTAGACACAGTTAATGAAGGGAGGTCTTCCTTCTGACGCTCGGTAATAATGGCAGAAAGAGTTAAGGAAGTCTAAGGAGTCTAAAAAGGATCATTTCCCAACCCTCGGTGGAATAATTGATTCCGGCCAGATCATACACCGAGGCTACGGCCATCTGGAGGAAGGTTATTTAGTACCAGAACGTTCAAATGGTCTCAAAGCATGACTCTATAGATGATTTATCGATCCCAGAGGGGGAAATACATCTGTACTATGATGAGGTACAGGATCAGGATGGAGCTGCAGCCCCACGTTACGTGTCCCACGTTATGAAGGGAAAACAACAACACTGACAAATCACCATCCATGTCTAACCTGAATCTCATCCCCCAGGAAACAGGCAGCCAGACCCAGAATCAGTCAGATCCAGAAGGTGGGGGCTATCTATAGTACAACTATGTTGGAGTCTTTAAAAACAAACAATGTCATTTTTAAAAAAGGGGGAGGCATATATTTGGTGGGTGCTATAGTGCAGACTTGTGATCCTATCTACTGGGGAAGCTGAGGCAGGATGATAACAAGTTCAAGGTCAGCCTGGACAATGTAGGAAGGCCATATCTCAAAATAAAGCAAACAGTCTTGGGAGGTAGCTCAGTGGTAGAGCACCCCTGGGTCCAATCTCTGGTACCATACACAGAAAAAAAAGTTAGACATACACGGGCATGAGTTGGTGGGGGCGCAGGGGTGTGTGATCATTATAGTTAAAAAAGAGACTAAAGAGCGAGCAAAAGAAAGAAAAACAAAACAACCCAATGCATTATGTGGACCTTGCTTGGATTCTGAACACAAAACACGCAATTTTCTTTAACGAAAAAAGGATAAAGACATTTTGGAGACAAGGGAAGCACATTAGCTATTACCAAATTGAGCATAATTCTCTTAGAAGCTGTAACACCATCACAGTTATGGGGTAACAAAACAGATGGCGCGAAGCTAGATAATAGGTAGATGGATGGGTAAGAATGCAGACGGCTGATGGGTGAATAGATAGGATGCTAATTCGACAAATTGCTAATAATTGGAGACTTTAGGTGAGGATATGATGGAGGTCTACTTTTCTCTCCTTTCAGCTTTTATGCGGGCCTGAAAATTTTTCAAAACAAGTCATTAGTCGAAGATGAGGGAAATGGCAGGGAAACAGCAGCCTTGTTTTGTTCAGGCTGGGCTGTCTCGCCTACGCGCCAGGTCTGCAGCCCGCTTCTCCCTGCTTGGGTCGCTGACCTCCCGAAGCCTCCTCTAGGCAGGCTCCGAGATTGGTTGTTATGAAGTGGCCATACTGTCTCCAGGTTGTTTGAAATGGAGGGCTCTTGGCTCTTTTTTTTTTTTTTTTCCTTTCTTTCTCTTTTTTTTTTTTTTTTTTTTTTTTGCAGAAAGGTGGTGTATCCAGGCAAATGGGGAAAAACAGAATGGAGGGAGGACCGAGTATGAGTCAGTTGCCATGGAACCGAGCCCTGAAGGGCCCCTTTTGCTCAGGCTTGACGCTCTTGACGTTCGTTTATAATCCCGAGAGGTGATGGGGGCGGGGGGGACGAAAGGAAGAAAGGTGGGGGCTTAATTTGCTCTCTCAGATTCCGGCTGCCCACGGGGCTTATTATCCTTGATTGCCTGTTCTCTGCTTTTTTGTCCCCATGGAGACAAGCGAAAAAACGTGACTCTGCTTGGATTTACGCACTTTGCTAGCTGAATGCCTGGTCCCCGCGTACCTGCTGGGCCTCTGCAGTGGGATGGAGCCCCTGTGTCTGCGCGTGGGCGAGTGATTAACTAGGTGCCTGGTGAGGTGTGCGGCCAGCCCGCGGCGGGGGCGTTGAGACGTCCCTAGGGAACGGGCCGGAAGAGAGTTTCCGGGACAGGCAGCTCAATCTTGGACATGTTTTCAAGGCTGGGGGTCTGGAGCAACAGAAGTGTAATGAGAGCCTGCTACCGGGCAGGGACATGTTCAGAAATTAAACATATGTATTTGTATTTGGTGCATTGTAATTATACATCATATTGGGTATAGAATGATAGAAACATACACAAGACTTGGAGCTCCCCTGCGCCCTGCCTGGTCCTTGGTAGAAATATTTCAAGATTCATATATGCAGACTTAGTCCCTAAGAACAGATCAAGGTGACTGGCCCCTGGGAAGGGGTGGGGGAGATTCCAGGAGACAGGAAAGTCTGTGTTGAGGAGGGGCTTCATGATTGTTTTTTTAACACAAGAATGTCCTCTGAGAATACCACTTTACTAAATGGCAAGACTAAAGATGGTCCTCCAGGGGTTTCAGTAAAAGGGTGTGGAAAGGTAGAGTAACTTGGAAGGCAGCCCATGGTGTTAGAAGGAATTTTCTGGGAGCCACATGGTATATGAAGAGCATAGGGGATCTTCAGGGTGTCTGTGCTTTAAGAAACAGAGAAGGAGAGCCAGAGACCTGTGCTTCTTTACCTGTTTGTTGCCTTAAAAGACCCTCTAGTGGCTTGTCCAAGGTTCCACGGTATTCACTGACTACCTGCAGAGATGTAGGTATGGACATAGAGTTGATTTCTAAAGGTTGGATGTGTTCTTCCTTCAAGCCAGTGTGTCACTCAACAGCCTTAGAATCAGAATGACCCTACTACCTAAACTGAAATCTTTCCCTATCAAAGTTCCAATGTCATTTTTTTACAGAGATTTAAGAAAAATAACAGTATTGACAAGAATATGAAGAAAAGGGAACCTTTAAGTGTTGTTCATAGTATGGAGGCTCCTCAAAATTCTAGAAAAAGAGCTAACTTATGACACAGCAATCCCACCTCTGGGTAGACATCTGAAGAAATTGAAATCAGTATGTCCAGGAGATTTCTGCAACACCCATGTTCATTGCAGTATTATTCACAATATCCACAATATGGAAGCAATATCTGTGTCCATCAATGAAGGAATGAATAAAGGAAACATCACACACACACACACACACACACACACACATACTGGAATATCATTTAGCCTTTAAAAAGAAAAACAAATCTGTCATTTAAAAAATATGGATAGACCTGGTAGGAATTATGTTAAGTGACATAAGACAGGCACAGAAAGACAAATACTCCATGATCTCACTTATGAGTATCATCTAAAGAAAGTTAAATTCCTGACAGCAGAATGGAGGTTACCAGAGGTTGAGGAGGATAGAGGAAGGAAATAGGAAGCTATTATTCAAAGGATGCACATTTTCCAGTTAGAGGAATCCATTTCTGAGATTTATTGCACAGCATGGAGACTATAGCAAATAACATGTTATTTTTCAATATTGCTAAGCAAATAAATTTCTGATAGTTTCACCACAAAATAATTGTAAGTCTATGAGATGATAGATACAGTATTTAGCTTTATTGAATCATGTGAATACATAGGAAAGCATGATAGTGAGACTCATAAATATACCCAAATATTATGTCAACTAACAATAAAATAGATGCTCACAAGAATTAAAGGTAGAGCCACACAGTGGTGCATGCCTGTTATTTTAGTACTTGGGAAACAGACAGGAGGATTGTAGGTTCAAAGCCAGCTTCAGTAATTTAGTGAGACCCTCAGTAAATTAATGGAGACCCTATTTCAAAATAAAAAGGGCCATGGGTATAGCTTGGATGTAGAATGCCACTAGGTTTAATCCCCAGTACCAAGGGAGAAAAAAAAAAAGAACTAAAGGTAGAATATAATAGTGATGCAATAACCATGTTTATAGCAGCACAATTCAAAATAGGCAAATTATGGAACCAAGCTAGGTGTCCATCAACAGATGAATAGAGAAAATGTGGTATATATACACAGGAAATTTCTTGTATGCCTCTACCATCCCATACCTCATAAAGATGTATGATGACAATGCACCAATAAATTTTTAAAAATGCCCACCTGTAAAGAAGGATAACATTATGTCATTTGCAGAGAAATAGATGGAACTAGAGAATATGTTAAGTGAGATCAGCCAGTCTCAGAAAGTTAAAGGTCCTATGTTTTCTCTTATATGTGGAAGCTAGAGAGAAAATCAGAAACAAAAAGGACTTTATACAAATGAGAGGAGAGAGGTCAAAAGAACTGGGGAACAGGATTGGGGAGGGAGAAGGAAGGAAAACAAAGAGGACTGAGGAAGAAAACAGGTCAGATAACCTTATGTTCACCTCATTAACCTATTAGGGGAGAGGGGAGCAGGGCAGAGTGAGGATGGTCTAAACCTACTTGTGCCCTAGGTGAGCATATCACTTTGAGTCTCACTCTGATGTATAATTACAAATAAATAAAAAAGGGTTAAAACAAAAAGGTAACATAAATAAAATATTTAAATAATAATGGAGGGAGGGGAGAGGGAGTGGGATGAGAATTGGGGAAGGGCTACGTGAGTGATGTGTGCCTGTATGCCTCTACCATCCTGTGCCTCATAATAATGTATGATTACAATGCACCAATAAATTAAAAATAATAATAATTGGATTTAATATGAGTCTGTAAGCCACAGGAATTGAGCTTTGGGTGGGTGGTGGTTTTCTGGGTATTATACAGAGGAAACTGGAAGCCAGAGAGAAAAAAAAATGAAAGAGAAGGGACCTCATGGGAATTAGGAAGGAGACCAGTATAGTAGAGGAAGGGGCTTGGAAGAGGAAGCAGGAGAGGGAAAGGCGAGGCTCAGGGAAGTAGACAGACCAAATAATGTGATGTGCATATATAAATGTATGCCTATGAATCTCGCTAGAATGTCTGGTTAAACGCACCAATAAAATATGTATATATACAAATAAGTAGATGAGACTGAATCTTCGGTCTTCTGCCCAGAACTGAGAGATAATGAGCAGTGTTCCATCTTGAACGTGTCATTTATCGGCTGATTTCTATTCTCAAGGGGGGCTGCTTTGTCTGCTTCTCCCTGCAGCACAGTCATCTGAGTCCCTGGAACGACAGCGGCCATTTCACGATCTGTCACTGCTGCAGTATTCCTCTCTCTTTAGCACAAAAATGTGTGGGCTCTCTGCTCTCAGCACCCCGGGGCTCTATCTAACTCTGATGTGGCATGGTTTGGGATGAATTCCAAAGCCTGTGTCGAGTATGTCCCTTAAAGAAGGAACCTGAGTCCTTTGGGAAGTTCCTGTTTAAATGTGGTACCGAGCCTATGTCAGGGGTTTAATGTGGGACCCTGCAGGGCAGTGGGGGACTAATGACCTCTGAGTAGAGAGAACTCAGGATCCCGGATACAGAAATGTGAGCTGCATGCCTGGTCAGCCACATTCCTCCTTGCAGGCTTCTAATCCCTGGAATCCCTTCCTTGTGCAGAGTTGGGGATACGACCTTGGCATCTGTCTTTAAATATCAGTTTAACACATGTGTGCATGTTTGAAATTGCTGTTTTCTGAAAACCGTGCTGGATGAGGCCAGCCTTAAGATAAGCTGGCAACAAGTGGCCAAGAGAATGTGAAATAATCAGCCCTTTTTCCTTTCTCTACAAGTTCCTTGATGCCAGCACAGTCCATTCGGAGCTTGGTGTATAATGGAACTTATTGACGCATTGCTCAGATCAACTCTTCCCCTCTAAAACACAGCCCCCTGGCACACATCCTCTGCAGCTCTGCTGCGTGGAGTTGTTCAAATCTCAGCCTGGCTCTGTGACCTTTCATCTCTTTCTACAACTCTTACCTCTCCCCTGGTGCCTTTTCCCCTGGTGACCTCTTCATAGAGGATCTAGGGAGGCCTATGAAACTCACTATCAAGCACAATTAAAATGCACCCATAAATATATATGTCATTCCTGCTTTAGGCAGCAAAGAACTAGTTATAAATGAAAGAAAAATGGGATTTGGCCAGTCCCAAGTTGTCAAAAAAGGCTATCAAACTACATTATGATGTAAGACTAAAATGCACCAATAACGTATGGAAAAATAAAATAGGTGACTGAATCTAGTATTAGTCCATTTATTATTATGTAACAAAATACCCAAAGCTAGTGCTTTATACAGAGGATTACTCAGTTCATAGATTTGAGGGGGGACAGTTTAAGATTGGTTGGCCCCTTCTGTTTGGCCCCTAGTAAGGGCCTTTTTGGGCACATCAAAATATTGCAGGAAAATAAAATGTTCCACTCCTCTAGTAAACAAAAATAGAATACAATCTCAAAAAATATTGCAAAAAAAAAAAAAGAAGAAGAAAGGAAACATTAAGTCACATGCAGAAGAGATCAAGCTCAAGCTCATGCGGTTGTCTTGCTATATAACAAGCCACTTTCATGAGAATTACTGGGGCCCTGGAGTAATTACATCAATAGTTTCCAGGAGTAACCCCTGTGATGTAAGAGCATTCTAATCTTAAAAGTTACTTTACCTCCTACATCATCACACTGAGGACAAACTTTCTAGCACATGAGCCTTTGGGGACACAATAAACCTTACGAGAGGAGAGCTCTAACTGTGATCAACTGAATCATAACTGCCAGAGGTCAGATCTAGCCATCTGTGTTTCCCAACCTCAGCTGGTGGTTCTGATGCATTGTCTAGTGCATTGAGATAGGCTAGAGCCAAATCAGAACTTGAGGAAGACCCAAATGAAAACCATATCTAGTGTTAGGTTTAGGGTTAGGGTTAAGGTCAAGGTCAGAGTTCACAGTGTGGCTTCATCATCGCAAGGGAGACTGTGATGGTTGGTATCTGAACTTGTGCTGAGCAAGATTCATTATGCCCACACTGTAGGGAGACATGAGCCTGCAAGAGCCTTTTCTATGTAATGGCCCTGAATTCCCGATGTTTATGCAATGCTACAGCAGTCAACAGATGCAAATATTCATCCGTATCTGAAGAGTTTAGCTCATGAGGTGGATATCAATGTCCATGCCTGAGTCACAAAGGGAGCTCTGAAGCCCTTGATAATGGTGCAAGATATGGATTAAGATGTGAATCTGTTTTGACAATGTGAGAGTTAAGAGTTTGGGGCAGGCAATACATTTTGTAAGCATAGAATGAGAAAGAACAGAACTTAGACCAGCGTCCCTCATTTCCCAGTGACAACGTGATGCCTGAGCTTGGGCATTTCTGGTTCTGGATCTCTGACCCTCTCTGACCTCAGCTGTGAGATCATCCTGGAAATTGCTGAGATAAGTTTGTGAGTTGGCCCTAGAGGGTATGGATCCTTTGAAATTGGGTTTTGCGTTGAAATGAGGCTCATGATCCTAAAGTTTCATTTCCTGAGAACAGAAGCAATGGCAGCAGTTGACAGAGAAGGAAAGAACTGAAGGGATCCTCTTCTTGTGTGTTTCCTGTGGCTTCTTTCCCTGGGGTTGTTGTAAGAGCAGAGGAGAGGTTCAGCTTTACTTTCCTCTCCTCCCTTAGCTCATACCCTCCTTTTCTTTCCCATCACTATAAAGTAAAGTCAAGTATTGCTGGCCAGGGTACTGAGCTCAGGCATTGCTCCCTTGCATATATGTATTTGTCAAGCATTAATTTTAGTCGGTCTGTGTGTGGTTTTTAGTAGGTCTGTGTGCCTATATAAAGTGTGGAGGTCTTGGGATTGCTGTATGAACAGAGGATCCATTCCTTACCAGGATGAGCTCTTCTGATTCCCCAAATATGAGCTGATTTCCCATCCAGCTCCCTTTCATCTTGCAGCCCCTTTTGGCTACAGAGTCTGGATAAGGTGTTGAGGGTGGCGAGGTATTACAGAGAAGAATGTTTGCAAACAGGGCTAAATTTTTCCTTGTACTTGAAACCTTTATATATGGCTGTCCATGGGTCTCTGAATTGCTGACATTCTACTTGCGGCATGTGTGGGGTGGTTCATAGACCCTCCTGTAGCTTTCTGGCAATTAATTAGCCTGACGTTGGCTCCCTTCACAAAGGGGTGATAAACATGTTGTGTGGGGGTTTTGATGTTTTTCTCACTCTCTGCCTCTCTTTTTCTGACCATGTACTGTGAAAGCAGTTGTCAAGATACCTTTTTAGAAGTCGCTCCTTTCTACTTCTCTTTGATCCCGCTGTATGTCTCTTGGCATTCCTAGGAAAGGGCTCTGGAGGAACCTCAAAGAGGTAGAGTTACAGAAGAGACATTAACAACTCAGGGCTTTACACATGCAAAGGGAACAGGTTCAGCAAGTGTGGAGTAAAGGACAGAGGCGAGCCTAGAGGGTATTTGCAGAAGACAACTGTGGCTGAGGCACCTGATCCCAGGAAGCCAAGGCTTCCTGCAAGTACAGGTCTTCCTGCCCTATTTCTGGTCTCCATGACCCCTCTCTGTCTAGGGGACTGTCGTGGGGGCTCAAATCAAGCTGTGGAGTGGACTTTGCCAGAGAAGCCTGTTATAAGCTTATGGTTTTGTTGTTTTACTTTTCTATAGGTAGAGGAACCTAGCATAAGGCCAGTGAGATACAGGTGGGGCATGGAGAAAAGTCTGCCAAACTTTTGGATGAGTCTGAGGAGCAGGCTTTCCCTGGTGTCTTCTTGCTCTTAGGACCTCAAATGAGTCTTTATGGTGTCTGTTGGATCACTGTTTGTAACAGAAAAAAAGAAAGCTTGGTACTTAGGAGTTTGGAAGGTGAAAAATGTTAATTTTGCCTTCGGAGGACACACTTGAGCCCTTAGTACTGACTTGTGACATTCTGGACACAGAAGCAGAGACACATGGATGTATTCCTATGAGTTGTCTGTCTGGAAGAGCTAGAAAGGGCTGCTGCTAGTCTTCACCTTCAGGTATAAAATGGCATCGAGTATAGAATAGAAAGGAAGCAGATATTAGATGAGGGTCATTGCTTTGTCCTTAATACTTATGCCGTGGTCTGCCTTTTTAATCCTCGTTCCAAGCCTTCAGTCCTCAGACTCCCCTCAGTTTGGGAGATTTAGAAGTAATTATGCCAACGTATGTCATATAAAGATTCTTGTTTGGAACTTAGTTCTTCTGTAGAAATGTGGTAGAATGGCCTGCTATGGTTGGAATGTCCCTTTTGAAAACTTAGGTTGAAATTTAACTGCCATTCTAACAATATGGAGGAAGTGGAACTTTTACAAGGTAATAATGTCAAGGGTGACATCATTTCATGACTGGATTAAGGCCATTAGTGGAGAGAGTTATCTCAGGAGTGGGGTAGTTATAAAATGGAAGACATTGGGCGTGTCCCCCCCTCTCTCTCTTTCTCTCATTCTCCCAGCCTACAGAATTGTAAGCCAAATAAACTTCTACTGTTTATAATTTACCCGGTGTATAGTATTCTATGACAGCAGCAAGAAATAGACTAAGCCAGGGCCCATACGTGGTTCCATTTTTTCCTTCTAGATAAATGGGATGACAGACTCCAGCGAGTCAGGAGAGGAGCACAAACAGCCCTCTGGAATGTACTGAACCCTCCTGCTTTTGTTGAGGCTCACTGGGAATTGGGGGCAGGGACTGGGACAAGACAGGAGATGAGGACAGGGAGTTATGCACACCTGCTTCCTCTTTCCTGCTAGCCCTTCCCTCCAAAAGAGCTCAGGAATCCTATATCACAGCACTGTGGAAATGTGGGTCACATGGACTGGCAGAAAATCACAGGCTCAGGAGCCATGTTCTCCTATCCATGGGCACCTGTTAGGTTCCAGCGGGCAGTAAGGTCTCATGTGTGGAAATACAGCCCCCTCTCTGCTTAGTGGTCATCATTCTCCTTTTCTTGCTCAGCACTTTGTGGTTCAGAATTGAAAACAACCCACAGATCACTCCTGACCCTGACCCTGATTCTTTCTTGGCTGGAAAGACTGTTTCTGGAAGCCTCTCATACTTCTTTGTGAAATGGAAGACCTCTGGGGCATTAAAAAAAAGCTGGCTAGGTCTCAAGAAAGTGGTTTGTCATCTTATCTCCATAAACAAATTCATTCCATACGGTTTCTGATCAGCAAGTTTAGCTTTCTTATCAGCATCACACACATGAATTTTTTTTTTCAATTTCTACTTCACCAAATCATGACCTTATCCAGAAGTAGAAGTAATTGCTGTTTTTAATACGTGCATTGACATCTCTGAACCAGTGACATCTTAGAATTGTGTTGTTAATTAGCTATTTTTACCCCTTGGAGTTACATATAATAGTGGTGCATGTGAAGTCAATGGACTTTTTGAGTTAATGAAATACATGTTTATAATGATTGGAAACAGGAGGTGGAATTGAAGGATACTTGGTAGTGATATAGAAAGAAAAGAAAAGAAAAAACCTTTAACCTTGGTGATTAAAGTGTGGAATTAAAAAGGGGGTTAAGAAAAGGTGAGTTCAACTTAGGGGTGCCCACACCCTTATGAAAATGCACAGTGGAGGCGCTGGCAGCATCCGACAGCCCATCCCGCTTGTAGACGAGATTAGGAGCAGGGGACTCCTTGTGAACCAACGCCCTCTCTCCATGCCTCTAGTCACTAGAAGTCTCATGGACAAGATTCAGAGTTAAAGCACTTGGGTAGGCATGCAATTTGACCATTCCTTTCCAGTCCATGTAAAATTGAGTCTTCTGAAAATATGCCCTAATTGTGTAGATTCTCTTCCAAGGAAAGAGTTTCTGAAAGCCAACTGGGAGCCAGGAAAGGGGACTCACTTCTTCTGACTTTAGTACTTGAAAGAGGCTTTGAGAAGAACATATATATATATATATATATGTGTGTGTGTATGTACATACATACACATTTTGTTGGTGTGTTGTCATTATACGTTACAGTGAAGTTCCAAGTCATACAAACAAACTTGCATCGGGTCTTGTTTTCCTTCAGGTCCCACCCCATACCCACCCCTCCCTGGGCATAACAGTGATCTTGGTAGAGATACTTTCCTCTGTGGGAACAACATAGTTTGCACTATGTCATCTGTTCTTCCATCTTTCTTCCCTCATTCTCTTCCACTATTCTACTGGTCACTCTCTTCAATTATCTAAAGTCCCTTTTGTTTTTTCTCTATCTTCCACATATGAAGAGGGAAAAAAATGACCCTTAGTTCCTGAGACTGGATGATCACAGTATAACAATCTCAGGTTCTGCCGGTCGTGGTGGCGCACGCTTGTAATCCCAGCATTCAGGAGGCTGAGACCGGAGGATCCGGGTTTGCGGCCAGCCTCAGCTACCTAGTGAGGCACTCCGCAACTTAGTGAGACCCGGTTTCAAAATAAAGAATAAAAAATAGGGCTGGGGGTGTAGCTTGGAGGTAGAACGCCCCTGAGTTCAATCTCTAGTACTGCAAAAAAACAAACAAACAAACAAACAAAAAAAAAAACTCAGGTTCTATCCATTTCCCTGCACATGACATTATTTGGTTCTTTATGGTTGAATACAATTCCATTGTGTGTACACACCACATTTTCTTTATCCATTCACCTGTTGATGGACACCTGGGTTGGTTCCATAATTTAGCTACTGTTCATTGTGCTGTATTACCATGGATATCCATGTATCACTATGCTGTTCTGACTTTAATCCTTTTGGAAAGATACCAAGGAGTGGTATGGCTCGATCGTGGGTGTTTCTATTTCCATGTGGCAGAGGGCTTTTCTCTTACACTCTAATTTACATTGCATGGTGAGAATTCTGGGGGTTTGCATTTCCTTTGCTTTCCTTTTCCCTTCTGCTTAGTTTAGGGCTCTCTGGATGCTATTTTCTATTCTGCCTCCACCTCGGAGGAATCTAAACAAAACATGACCCAATGTAAATGCACATGAGCTTGGCCTCTAGGATCTCCTTCAATGTGTACCCTACAGCACTGGTCTTGGGGTGCTCATAAAGGTGGATATGGAGGTGGGTATCTCCTGTTCAAGACACTTTCTCATTCCAGATTCAGACCCAAGAAGCCTTTTGCAGTCATGGGGAGGGCACAGATGACTGGGCTCCCTCCATGGGACAGATAGACAGAGGAATATGGCCTAGGACTCCCTTTCTCTGTGCTTCTACCCCAGTGTTTCTGTCCTCTGCTCCTCTCCTGTCCTATCCACACATGAAGAACACTGAGGTTTGAAATAGCTCCAGGGTTTCCATAATGTAGGTATAAAAGAAATAAGCCAACCATGCTATTCCTACATTTCAGATGTGACGTTTCAAATGACCCGTGATGGTAAGGCACCATGAAGTGTGGGAATGGGGGTGAAGAGTAGCATTTCATGTTGCCAGCCTCTCAGAAACTTCTGGAACCATGTACCTTGTGAGCCATTCCTCAAGCAGAGGCTGGCCTGCCAGCATCAGAAAAGGCGCCTCCCTAGAAAAGATACTATCTAAATGTTGCCTACTAGAAGAAGGAATGTTTTAATTTTTCTAGAACAACATGATGCTCGTAATACGTCTCTTTGTCAGTGTGTGTGTCCTTGTATGTGTGTGTTGGTGTTTGTGCGTGTTTCCATGTATATGCTTGGTACTAAGTGTGTTTCAGCATCACTGTGCTCATATGTAGAATGGTCTGTGGGGACATGTGGACATGTGTGTCACCATTGGTCCTTTGATGTTTTCGTGTCAGTACTTATGTGTTGGCGTACATTTCTTACTTTGAGCTGCTATGTATTTTCATGAATATATTTCAGTGTATGTGTTTGTGGGAATATGTACACCGGTGTTTATGTGTGTATGTGTGTGTGTGTGTGTGTGTGTGTGTAAGTGTGTGCATGTTTCTTTTCTTGAGAACAGTACTGATGAAAAAAATGACTAGAAGGGTGTTTTTTGCCAAATGAGTGGTAGAATAAACTTGTGTACATTCTGCAGTGAGGTAAGACTTCTCTGAGCTGGGGGACCATATAGTGAGAACTGAACAGAATTTCACTGGCTCTAAACCTCATCTTTAGTTGAGGTGCATCTGAGAATTTGAGCGCATGTTCAAGGGATGGAGATTTTTCAATTTTTTTTCTTTCTTTATTAAAGAATACCCTAGTGGTTAAAAGAATGAGCTCTAGAGGGAAAATCATTGCATTAAATGATTCTCTGAGTAAGTAAGACAGTGTGGCTCTTGCATAAAGACAGATAAATACACCAGAGGGTAAAAGAGGAAAGATCTAAAGCCAGACATGTGCACATACAAGCAAATTGTTTGTTAGCAAGGTCACTGGGAAAGAGACAGAGATTTTTTTTAATGTTTTAGGAAATTTTATAACCATAGAGGATCAACGAAATCTTACCTTTTTCTTCACATTACTCACAAAATCGATTTCAGGTGTACCAGCAACCTACATATTAAAACAATTTAATATAGTATTTAGAATACAATTTAGAAAAATAACTAGGACCATGACCTAGGGTAAGATTTCTTAAACTAGATCTAGAAACTATTTACCATATAAGATAAAAGATATTTTGATACGTTTGATGTGAGTAATGACTCTGGAGACAGACCAAGTCAAGTTCAGGGTTCTCTGTTTCTTTCTTGTACAGATTTAGCTCAGTTCAGAACTGGACCATGGGAATAGTAATACTGCCTTCCTCTTGAGAGGTGAAAATTGAATGAACTAATGTTGTATAGAACACCATTCACTTCTTTTCTTTTTCTTAATACAAAGATTTGCCAATTTTTTACTTTTTCTTTCTCTCTCTCTCTCTTTTTTTGGGGGGGTGGTACTGAGAATTGAACCCAGGGGCATTCTACTTTTGAGCTACACCCCAGCCCTATTTTTATTCTTTATTTTATTTTATTTTATTTTTTGGTGGTACTGGGGATTGAACTCAGGGGCATTCTACCTCCAAGCTACACCCCCAGCCCTATTTTTTATTCTTTATTTTGAAACCGAGTCTCACTAAGTTGCGGAGTGCCTCACTAGGTAGCTGAGGCTGGCCGCGAACCCAGATCCTCCGGTCTCAGCCTCCCAAATGCTGGGATTACAAGCGTGCACCACCACACCCGGCTATCTATTCTTTATTTTTAAAACAGGATATCACTACGTTGCAGAGGGCCTCACTAAGTAGCTGAGGTTAGCCCAGTTCTCCACTTAAAAAAAAATCTCGTCTGTTATTTATGTAATCTCTATTCCATGTATTTGTGTTACAATCTTTATTGGTTCCTTCCTTTGACTAATATTGGGTTTAGTTTGATCTTATTTTTATTAGTTGCTTGGGGTGCAGCGTTAGGTTACTTTTTGGAGATGATTCTACTTTTAGACTGTGGTATTTATTGCTATAAACTCCCTGTTTAGAATTGCTTCTTCTGAGTTCATTAAGTTGTGGTGTGTTGTGTTTCCATTTAGATTTGTCTCAAGAAAACTTTGAATTTCTCTTTTAGTTTTTTAATTGACTCGTTTGTTAACTGGGAGCATGTTGTTATATTTTCATATGCTCGTAAACTTTGGGAACTTCCTCCTGTTATCAATTTCCAGCTTTATACTGCTGCTGTCAGAAAACTTTCTTGGTTGGATTTCAGTTTCTTTAAAGTTAAGTCTTGTCTTGTGCCTTCACATGTGATCTACCTGAGAGAATGCCCTATGAAGAATGTATATCCGTTGCTGGTTAGAATGTTCTGTATATGTCTATTAAGTTCATATGGCCTCCAGTGTAGCTAAAATCTGTTGTTTCCTTATTGATTTTCTGTCTGGATGATCTCTCTGTTGCTGAAAATGGGGTGCTGAAGTCTCCTACTATTAATGAATTGCAGTCTGTCCCCTCAGACCTATTAATATTTGCTTCATATATTTAGGTGCCCTAATATATAGTGCATATATATTTGAAGTTGTTTTATACTCTCACTGACTTGACTTCTTTATCATATAGTGATGTTCTTTGCCCTTTCATACAGTTTTGTCTTGAAGTCTATTTAATCTAAGTAGAGCTACTCTTGCTGCTTTTTTAATTTTTCATTTGCATGGAATATATTTTTCTGTCCCTTCACTTTCAATCTACTTGTGTTCTTACAAGAAAAGTGAGATCTTGTCAGCCACATAGAGTTTGAACTTCTTTTTGTTTGCTTTTAATTAGTTCAGCCTCTCTGTGTCTTTAGATTGGAGAATTTAGTTTATTAATAATCAAGGTAATTACTCATAGGTTAGGATGTAAAACTGTCATTTTGGTAATGGTTTTCTTTTCTTTCTTTTTTCTTTTTTTTTTGAGATTTTTTTTGTTCCTTTCTTTGTCTCTGCCTTCCTTTGTATTTAAGTGATTTTTTCTTTAGTGGTATGTTTTATTTACTTGATTTTTATTTTAATATATGTTTTGCTTTGTGGTTACCATGAAACTTACAAAAAACTAATAGTTATAACAATTATTTTAAGCATATCTTTTCTTACTTTTGATCCCATACATACACACAACTCTACACTATTTTTACTCCATTCTTCACTCATATTTTGAGTTTATCATGCCACATTTGCATCCTTTTATATTGTCTACTTTCTTAAAATTATTATAGTATTTTTTAATAGTGCTGTCTTCTAGTCTTTAAGGATACAGGTGATTTACTCACACCCATTCAGATATTGGCGGGTTTGACTGTGTACTTAATTTACCAGTGAGTTTTATTTTTCTTCAATATTGTTTCTGTAGTTTGTTTCGTATTTATCACAGTTTTTATGGGTGCATTGTAATCCTACATCATAACGAGGTTTGGAGTGAAAGCAAGAGACATGGACACAGTATTTGACGTATTTCCTTCCTCTTCCTACTCCAGTGAGGGACATTATCACCAGCAAACACATTTTACAAGAAATTTTACAAGGAGTTATTCAAGCTGAATAAAGGGGACACTAAAGAGGAGCACAGTGAAGGAAACAGTTAAAATAAAGCTACGTGCATATATGAAGTTATCAATATCAATCTCAATAATATGTATGGGGAAGAGAAAAGGGTGGGGTTGGAATGGCAAAATTTCCTTCTTTTTAATGACTGAATAATCTTCCACTGAGACATATTCCATTGTATGTATATGTATCCAGAATTGAAATGACTGGACCATATGATATTTCTAATTTTTTAGGAACGTCTATACTGGTTTTCATGTTAGCTGCATTCTGTTTGCTATCACAACCATCAGTTATAAAGGCTCCAAATTCTCCATATCCATGTCAACATTTATGTCTTGTCTTATTGAAAATCATCATTCTAACAGGCAGGAGGCGGTCTCTCTTTGAGGTTTCTGCTTGTTTATCTGAAGACTCATGAAGTTGAGCGTCTTCTCATTTAACTTTTGCTCATTTGTGTGTCTTTGGAGAAATGCCTAAAAACTTTTCCATTTTTTTAAAAAAATTTTTTTCTAGCCTTATATTTAAACCTTTAATCTATTTTGAATTGGTTCTTGTGCTTGATAAAAATCTAACTTCAAGCCAGGCGTGGTGGCGCATGCTTGTAATCCCAGCATTCGGGAGGCTGAGACCGGAGGATCTGGGTTCGAGGCCAGCCTCAGCTACCTACGTGAGGCACTCCGCAACTTAGTGAGACCCTGTTTCAAAATAAAGAATAAAAAATAGGGCTGGGGGTGTAGCTCAGAGGTAGAACGCCCCTGAGTTCAATCCCCAGTACCGCCAAAAAAAAAAAAAAAAAAAAAAAAAAAATCTAACTTCATCCTTTTGCATGTGCACATCCAGATTTTTCAACATAATTTGTTAAAGAGACTATGTCTTCCATGTTTTGTAGTCTTGGCTCTCTTGTTGAAGCTCACCCTTTTTACCATATATACATTAATTTATTTCTGGGATCTCTGTGGCATATCCCTCCCCCTACTTATGTACTTGTTTGTTGAACTGGTTGCTTATATCAGAATGTCTTCATTTTTAGTCCTGAATTTTCGAGAATGCAAAATGTTTCACTTGTATCCTGCAGTTTTCTTCCTTAGCTCTAGAATCAAGCACTTCTCCTAGGAACGCTATCACTTTTGTTTTCTAATTAGATAATAGTATTTCAAAACTAGATGTGCTTGCTCATACTGGAGGGTCACTACTTTAGACCCTTTCAACAAATAAAGCTAGGAAATATATGTGCATAGTTACTTACACCCACACATCTATAATTATTTCTGTATCTATTTTTATGTATCAACATCTATCTGTGAATATAGACCTAGTTTTGAAAGCACATATTTAACTTAGCCTTTTTTAACTCTAGTCCAGAACCGTAGATTCACTCTGTCACTTAACTTTGATTATCCATTACTTCTTTTTTTTTTTTTTTGACAGTGTCAAAGCTTTGTCTGAGCTTGAATGTTTAATGTTTGTTTTTTCCTGAACATATGCACAGACTGGTTTTAACTCACACTCATTTATCTTGCAGTGCTGTCTTGCTGTTAGCCACTGTGACTGGGGTTGGAATACTGGCTTGTTGGATAAGGTGCTAGGAAACATCAGAGTTGATCATCTGTTTATAGATGTGAAATTAAAAGCAGATTGGAATTTGGCAAAGGGAGAGCTGAGAGCTTAGAGAAATGAGCACGATCCAAGTTGAAGACTCAAATACATAAGCAGGAGAAAAAGAGGTCATGGTGTGGGATCCAGAGGTAGATTTTTAGCACATGCAAGCTATTGGGACACCATTGTTTCCAAGATGTTGAAAACTGGATTTCCTTGGGAAATTGTCCAGTCCTCTAATTATGTAGATTTCCTTTCAGAAGACAAAACTGGAAACATTTGTCTGGTGGGCAGAGACCTTGAAACGGCTTTGTGGATTTTAGCGACCTCATGGTATCCATATCCTCAATCTACTCATGGTAGAGAACTGGTCACCCCGTATCTGCCGCTCACTCCTCTTCCCACAAAACTCATGTTCCCTTTTACCATAGCTTCTCCTCCCTCGTTGCTTTGATGATGCCCAGTGTATATAAGGTGGCATAAAACCACGTGTGCTGTCTGCCTCTTCCCCTCTTCACATTTTCACTTTAGTTATGGGGCTCTTGTTTCCCTTGTAGACGGGATGGTGGCTGGAGTCCACTCGGATGACAAATGACCTCACATGTGCCCTTGAAATGGAGGTAGGCATTTGTCAAGCAGCGAGACCCGAGGTCAGGTCATGTATAGGACAGCTGCACCACATAAAGAGCTCTTTCTGGGACCGGAGGTCTCAGCGGCACCTGGATAGCTTCACCCTCACCAGCAGGCTGCTAAAGTCACGCTATAGGATTTGTCAAAATACAGGGTGGGCTTTCCACATGTGGGTGGTAGCTGAAGAAATTAAAATGACTACTACCTCTGGTGAAAACTATCTTTCAGATCTAATTTTTGTGACTAAGAACAAGCCCAGTAAAAAAGTAGTCGGTAGAATATTAAACATGTCAGGAGTGGGAGAGGAAGAGAAAGAAAAATAAGCAACTGTCTGAGTTGGGAAATGTCCGCAAACAACCTGCATGCGCTTTGTGAAAAGCTGAGGCATCCTTTTCTTGTACTGGGAGTAGAGGGGAAGGTTATTAGCTGGCTTTCTCCCTCTGCCTGACCTTCCATCTGAGTTAGATCAAGGCTTTTTTTTCTTTTCTTTCCTGTAAGAATTTTATTGAGATTTAAATCGCATTCCATACAATTAACCATTTTATATATCCGTGGTATTCAGAATATTCAGAGGATGCAATCATCACACACACACACACAAAAAAAGTCTAGAATCAAGATTTAAAAATTTAGAATAAGGAGTTGGAGTTTGACTTAATGGAAGAATGTTTGCCTATGGTGTGTGAGGCCCTAGGTTCAATTGTAAGCACCATAAAACAAGAAAAATAGAATGAAAAGAAGCCCTATACTATTTATTATCATACACAGCTCCCAGAGCTGTGTAACCACAAATCTACTTTATGTTTTAAGAGATTTGTCTATTCTGGGCAAGTCATATCAATGGAGTCATAAAATACTGTAGTGTTCTAGAATTGACATCTTTTGCTTAGCAAATTTTTTTTTTTTTTTTTTTTTTTTTTTGCGGTGCTGAGGATTGAACTACTCAGGGGCATTCTACCTCTGAGCTACACCCCCAGCCTTATTCTTTATTCTTTATTTTGAAACAGGGTCTCACTAAGTTGCAGAGTGCCTCAC
This sequence comes from Graphiurus murinus, assembly GCA_004027655.1. Classification (NCBI taxonomy): domain Eukaryota; kingdom Metazoa; phylum Chordata; class Mammalia; order Rodentia; family Gliridae; genus Graphiurus; species Graphiurus murinus. The sequence continues at coordinate 6,002 of PVLC010014668.1, read as the reverse complement.
TAGGTAGCTGAGGCTGGCCGTGAACCCAGATTCTCTGGTCTCAACCTCACAAATGCTGGAATTACAAGCATGTGCCACCACACCCGGCTCAGCAAAATTTTTATATGATTGTTTAAGTTGGAGAATGCATTAGCACTTCATTCTTTTTTTATGGCCACATAATATTCCATTGGATGTATATATCACAATCTATTAATCTATTCATCCAGTTAATGGACACAGGGTTTTTTTCTACCTTTAGGCTATTATGAATATATAATATTGCTGTGAATACTTATGTAAACCTTTTTATGTGAACATATGTTTTGATTTCCTTTCAGTGTATAGTCATGCATCTCTTAACAACAGAGAAACTGTTTCAGTCAATATCCTCACTACTATAATCTAAAACAACTGACCACATCACTTAAAGGAAAGGTTTATTTGCTATTTGGTCTATGTCTGAATAGTTGTGCGGCTCTCAGGGCCTGATGGCAGAAAGCAGAGAGGGCAAGCCTCTGTCTTCACATCATGGATGTCAGAAACAGAGAAAGACATCAAAGGGACTCAAAGACAAAAGGAGAGTCTCTAAGACCACAGCACCAGATACCCACCCTCTCCAGCCACACACACCTGCCTAGGTTTCCACCCAGAAAACCCAATAAAATGGATTTATCCTCTGCTGAGATTACAACCATCATTACTTAATTACATCAACTCTGAATATTAACACACGATCTCTCCAGGGGGCATTCTATATCCAACCATAGCAGACATGTTGTGAGAAATTGCTGAGAAATGTGTTCCTGGGCAATTTTGTCCTTGTGTGAACACCATAGAGCGTATTTACACAAACCAAGATGGCTACAGTGTCTGTCACCAGGTGATGTGAACTTAAGGGACCACTATGGTATTCATAGTCCATTTTCCTGTGAAGTCTTGTTGCATGGTACAGGACTTTATATATGAGGAGAATGAGTGTTTTGGATTCGTGGCTCAGTATGTAGCTTCTGAAAATAAAGCAAGACTGTTTTCCAATGCAAAAGGATTACGATTTCACACAGCTCTGGATGTGATCTGATCCCTTATCTTTTTAATGTGAAATCGAGTCTATTTTTCCTTGGCTTCTTTTTATCTATCTACTGTATCTTCTTCCCTCTCTAGCACATCCACAAGTTTTGAGAAGTTGGACTCTTACCGTCCCCCTAAGACGTCATGTTTATTCCTAAATTTATATTTTTACCTGTTCTGCTTCTGCTGTTGTTTATATTTTTAAAAATTATGATGAGATATTTGTGACATAACATTCCCACCTTAACCATTTTTAAGTTACAGTCTATTTTTGTTAAGTACATGCATATGCTCACACAGCCATCACTACCATCCACCTTCAAAACTTTTTATCCTACAAAACCGAAATCCTGTACCATTCAATAGTAACTTTTCAGTAAGACCAGCAGTGTAGGAGGGATCCTATCTCTACACTTCCTCGCTCGCATTTATTATTGTTTGTATTATTGATGATTGACATTCTAGCTGCAGTTAGTTGAAATCTCAGTATAGTTTTGATTTGCATCTCCCTGATTACTGATGATGTTGAACTTTTTAAAAAATTTTATGTACGTACTGGCCATTTGTACTTCTTCTCCTGTGAAGTCTCTTTAGTTTGCTTGCGTATTTTTTTTGGATTATTTGTTTTTTAGTGTTAAGTTCTTTATATATTCCATGTATATAAAGTTTTTTTTTAGTTTATTTCATATATAAAACAAACAAGGTATTTATATATACATCCTATATATATATATATAAAGAACTGATTTCTGCCAGAAAAGGAGCAGGCCAATATTATCTCCCATTCAGTAGACTCTCTCCTCAGACCCGTGATGGTCTACTTTGCTGCACAAGCTTTTCAACTTGATGTCATCTCATTTACTAATTCTCAGTTTTGTTTCGTGGACTTTGAGAGGGGGGGGCATATTGAGGAAATCTCTAGATCAGTATGGAGTTTCCTTAAAAGACTAAAAAAGAAATCACCATATGACTTACCTGTGTCGCTCCTCTTATCTTTCCAAAAGTATTAAAGTCAGAACACTATAGTGATACAGGCTTGTCCAACCTGGGTGTCTGTTATCAAATGAACAGATTATAAAACTAGGGTATGTACACACAATATAATTTCTCTCAGCCATAAAGAAGAACAAAATTATGTCATTTGCAGGAAAATGAATGGAACCAGGGAATACTATGATAAGTGAGATCAGCCTGTCTCAGAGAGGGTCAAATGATTTCTCTCCTATGTGGAAGCTAGAAGGAAAAGAGGAAACAAAAAGGAGTTTCGATGATCAAGGAAAGGGACCAGTAGAGTAGTGGAAATGGATGCAGGAGGGAGAGAGAGAGGAAAGGAGACAAAAAGAGGAAAAACTGATTTAAAAAAAGTTCAAATTATGCAACTAGGCTATGCTCATTACCAATCTCACTATTTCATATGGAGAAGAATGATAGCAGGGAGGGATCTGAAAGTAAACGTCAAGATCTGAGAACATGTTCCTTTGTATTATTTTGAACCTCACTATGGAGTATAATTACAATGCACCAACAAAAACATAAAAAATGATTTTTTAAGAAAAAACGATGGCCTTTTATCCCCATCTCCAGTCCCTGGAGAACACCTTTCTACTCTTTGTCTACACATTTAATTACTCTAGGTACCACACATAGGTGGAAGGATACAAAATTCATCTTTTGAGATTGGCTTATTTCTCTTTGTGGAATGTTTTCACAATTTTCCTTCGTTTTGCAGCCTGCATACAGACTCTGCTTCTTTGTATGGATGAATAGCATCCTGGTGTATGAACAGAACACATTTTGTTTATGGATTCGTCTATCAATGCAGATCGATTTGACCCTACCTTTTGGCTGCTACGCATGTGGCTGCACAGATATCTCTTTCAGACTCAATTTCTTTCTTTCCCTTCATTTATTTATTTGTTGGGGGAACAACAGCAAAATTTCTGAATTTTATCAACCCTGTATATCTCACAAATTAAACTCTTTCAGTATTTTGAGAGACCTCAATTTCAATTTTCTGACTATTTATCCAGAAGTAGAATTCTTGTATCACATGGTAATTGATATTTTATTTTTTTGATCAACCATTAAGCTGATTTCCATAGCAACTGCAGCATTTTAAATTCTCAAAAAAGAAAAAAGTGCACAGAATTGCTATCTATCCACCTCCTAGCCCGCGCTTGTTGTTTTCTGTAATGGAGCTGAGCAGGTATCTCACTAAGCCTTCCATTTGCATTTTTTCTAATAAGTCATGATGATGAATATCCTGTTTCTTCTTGGGAAAAGTTGTTGTAGTTCCTCTCTTTTTAATGTGTTTTGCTTGCCAGCTTGTTCTGATGACTACTGCATGACCGCTGACCCAGCTTATTACAGATAATTATTTAGAAAGCCTCCGCAGGCATGATTAGGCCCCTGGACCTGCTTGCCTATCATGATGAGTCACCCCAGATAGAACAGGAAGACGTCCTTGGTACAGATGGAGTGGGAAGCAGAACATTCTAGAAAGGTATGAATCACTGTGGGTAATCAGTGGCAATTTCATGCGGATGATGAAAGTCCTGTGGAGTAAGAAGATGGAAGGGAATTCAGATCAAGAGAAACACAACAACTGTAATAGTCCTGATCACGGAAATGTGCACTTTGCTCCCTGACAGGCTTTTTTCTTCTTTGAAAGATAGTTGGAAGTAAACATCTTTCAAAGATGCTGTCCGGTACACTTGAAAATGTCCTCAACCGGAATATTTTAGCTATATTCTTGTTGAGGCACTATACTTCCAGGCTCATAGTTCTGCATTCTTTCCTACACTAGAACAAAGAAAAATATCAAGGTCATGGGAAGAGAAGGTAGAAAGATGGAGACCTCTCAGGCCATCCTTTCTGTATGGAAGGTCTTTATAAACCTGGCCTGTGTACCCTGGGCACTCTGGGGGGCTTTTATAGGGTCTGTCATTCTGAGGCACAGATTTCCTTTAAGGAATCTGAGGCAAGATGTGGTACTCTTCTACTAGCTTCTTTCTGACTACCATCTCTTCACCTAAACTTCATATGCTATTACCTGACTCTCTACTCTGGCGGCCACTGTAAACCTGGATCCATCCACTAGCTGCCTGTTCAGAAACAACTAAATAGACTGTGGCATTTTAATTGGAGTAAATTAACTTAAATGAGGAAGAAAAGATAACATATCATATTCACTAAGAAACAGATTAAATAGGAATCCCCAATTTTTTTTCAAGAAGTGAGGTAAAAACTGAGACTGCAAACATCTGCCAACCACACTAGGGGTGATGCTACATTCCAGAAGGATCTTCCCTGACCAAAGAGAATCCAACATGTCTGCCTATGCACCATATCCCAGCAAAACTTTCCTTTTGCACCATCCTAGGCGATTTGCTGAGAGAAGTTTTATGCAATAAACATTCCACCCATTCCCCTGACACCCTAGCCACATGTGTCTCTCAACAATGAGTTGTGTCCCAGCTACTGATGGCTGTGAATTAAACTACACCAACCAGCCAATTGCTCGGTTACTCTCGATTCAGTGGGTACTGAATATACATAGAGAAGATTGTGTGTGTGTGTGTGTGTGTGTGTGTGTGTGTGTGTGTGTGTGTGTGTGTGTGTTACTGGGGATGAACCCAGGGCCATTCTACCTCTGAGCTACACCCCTACCCCTATTTAATTTATTTTATCTTATATTTTTATTCTATTCTTATTTTATTTATTTTTTGAAACCGGGTCTCATTAAGTTGCTAAGGGTTTTGCTAAGTTGCTATGAACTGCAATCCTCCTGCCTCAGCCTTCCAAGTACTGGGATTAAAGTGTACACCATTCTGCTCACCTAGAGAAGTTTTCTTTTTTATAATTTCTTTGACAGAGTCTAGGGTCTTAACTGGGAAGACACAAATAGCTGGTGGTAATTCAAGTAGCCATAAACTCGAATCATCTTGAAGCTGGGGTTTTTTTTGCTCTTCTGTTTGGTGCCTTTCCTAGGATGACTCAAAGGCTAGAACTCTCTACAGAAGTTCTTCACTTGGTTTCAGATTCTTCTCAGTGTGAAATTCTACTTGGGTGCTATGCATGGATTTAAAAAGCGAGTGTCCTGGAGGTCATGGGGGGAGACAGAGCAGCACCCCTCTAGTGAAATTGACTCAGGACCACATCACTTTCCGACTGTCCCATTAGTGGAAGTAATCAGACATCCTCTCATTAAAAGAGAGGGACATAGACAGTATCCAGTACTGGAAGTACTATCAAAGCACCTGTGGCAAATTTTTACCACATAACCCCCCCCAAATTTGGAAGGGGCTTCCTGTTTCCCTACAAGAAATGTTAAATGGAATGTAAATCTTGATAATAGCCTATTTAATATATTGTCTGCAATTGTGCAAGGATTTTTGTGTAGGTTCTTTAAATAAGAATTTGGAAGAAGATATTAGATTCAGAAGACTCTGATGATTATCCAACCCTGATTTTATTGATGACTACTGAACTTTTTTTTTTAAATTTTTTTATTGTAGTATTTCGTGCAATATAGCATACATCTTTGTTAAGTACGGGTTGTTAACAACATATTTGCACACAGTTCTCATTTAACCATTTCCCCAATTCCCACCCCAATCCCCTCCCCTTCCCTCCCCCTCAGGTTCACTTCGGTGAGTGACCTTGATATGATTGTGTAATTACATCACGTGCTTGAGGGCGTCCCTCTGCCCCCTGCGTCCACTACAATTAAATCAACTTCGTTGCTTATCGGGGATCTCTCCTTTTCATCTGGAGATCCTCTTATGCCACATCCCCTCCCTAGCATCCACATATTAGGGAGAACATATGCTTCTTAACTCTTTGTGACTGACTAATCTCACTTAACATAATGTTTTCCAGTTGCATCCATTTCCCTGCAAAGAACATGATTTTATTCTTCTTTATGGCTGAGTAAAATTCCATTGTGTACA
>PVLC010014667.1:0-38842 GCA_004027655.1 Graphiurus murinus | reverse complement strand
ATATGTGGATGCTAGGGAGAAGATGGGGCATAGGAGGGTCTCTAGATGAAAAAGAGAGATCCTCGATAAGCAAAGAAGTTGATTTAATTGTAGTGAATGCATGGGGCAGATGGACACCCTAAAGCACATGATGTACCTACACAATCATATCAAGGTCACTCACTGAAGTGAACCTTAGGGGGAGGGAGGGGGAGGGAATAGGGAGGGAATCAGGGAAGGGGTCAAATGAGAATTGTGTGCAAATATGTTGTTAACAATTTGTACTTAACAAAGATGTATGCTATATTGCATGAATTACTACAATAAAAATTAAAAAAAAGAATTATTATTATTATTATTATTATTATTATTATTATTATTATTATTATTTTGTGGTGCTGGGGACTAAACCCATGGGCATTCTACCTCCAAGCTGCATCTCCAGCCCTATTTTGTTTTTTATTTGGAAACAGGGTCTTACTAAGTTGCCACGAGCCTCACTCAGTTACAAATTCAGTCTGCAAGGTAGACTGGGAGGCCAAACAATTCATCAAAAGTTGATACTATAGTCTTCAATGCAAGGGCTGGACCTTGAGGCAACATTTCTGTATTACATTGTGGAGGCAGAATTCCCTCTTCAAGAAATCTGTCTTTGCTCTTAAGGTCTTTAAGCACATGATGACCCACCTATACTATGGAAGATACTGTACTCAAAGTCTACTGATACAAATGTTAAAACACATCTACTCAATACCTTTACATTAATGTCTAAACAACGAGCCCACTCAGCCTAGCCAAGGTGACACATAAAATCCACACCCAAGGTTCATCTGTTGCCAACTTGGCAGCCACACACATCTCCTTAAACCATACTCAGTCTCCAGATAAGAGAAATAGCATGCTTCCACCTCGCAGGATATAGCTACCTTGACTACAGCTGGAAGCACATGAACCTTTCCCTAGGAGAAGACACGGGGTCCTTGGGGGAACTCATTCTTCTCCTGGATAACTCCTTGGAGCTCTAAACATTCTGATGTAAGTTTAACACATGCTGTTATATAATGGGGACAAAAGAGGGAAAAACAAAGATTGTATATATGTACATGTATATTCATGACAAAAATGAGAAAAAGTGCCATAATAATCGCAGTCATGGCTTCCGCAACTGGTCATGTGCTGGGAGCTAGTATTTGCCACTACCTGTTTCTGTACTCCTTTTGCCTTTGGCAAGCACTTCAGCTAATTTTGGTTCGTTGCCTTGGTGATGTGACTCAAACTTTCCTTTCTAAAGGTCATTACTAACCCTGCCTAAGTTGGGTTGTTGTAGTTGTCCATTGATTTTGATCATAGAGTGTGTTGGCCTATATACATGTACACACACACACACACACACACGCAATCACACACATTTTTAAAATCAAAGACTTGTATATCTGGATAAAGTGCAAGTTGAAACCATTCATCTACCCATTAGTACCATCCATAGCCAAGAGATTCTGTTTATGACTAGGCCGGTGAAGAAAAAGCAAATGAAGATTTCTTTCTCCTCCTCCTCTTCTTCTTCTTCTTCTTCTTCTTCTTCTTCTTCTTCTTCTCCTCCTCCTCCTCCTCCTCCTCCTCCTCCTCCTCCTCCTCCTTCTTCTTCTTTTGGTGTGATCCCGTGAACTCAATTATTCAATTGGCAAACCCAGCTGCTCTATTCAACAAAAGTGCCTTGTGAATTTTTCCAGTCACTACGAGTATGAAGAAGCTTTCAGGCTATTTGGCATGCCTAGAGAGAGAAATCCTCTAACATTTCTGAGGATGGACTGATTTCATACCATCATGTGGCAAGCAGGATGATTTTCTTCTTTAGTTTCCATTGGGACACTGCTTTTTAGTCAGAAGGCATCCAGTTCTGCTGTGAGACAGTTTTTATTATCTCCATAAAAATGCCTCTGTAGAACTGCAGTAATCTATGCATTCTCTTGTTCATAGCAGCACAATTCACAATCGCCAAATTATGGAACCAACCCAGGTGTCTATCCACAGATGAATGGATTACAAAATTATGGGATATCCACAAAATAGAATTCTACTCTGCAATAAAGAAGAACAGAATTATGTCACTTGCAAGAAAATGGAAGGACCTGGAGAACATCGTGTTAAGTGAGCTTAGCCAGTCACAGAAAGTGAAGGGTCATATGTGTTCTCTAATATGCACAAGCTAGGGAGTAATGGGGACACCAGAGGGATTCCAGATAACGGAGGAGAAACCTCAGCGGAGCCAGGGAGGTGGTCTAGGGGAAGGGGAGGTGGAAGAGTGAGGTTCATTAATAGAGTTACTACCATGGACTATGTGTACATATGTGAAAATCCCAATGTCAATCTCAGTCCTCTGTATGGAGAAGGGGGGGGATGGGGAAGTGGTGGTGGGGGAGGGCACCAAGTGTCGTGTGCATGTATGTCACTGTCAACATGACTTACATTATGATGTGAGACTATAATGCACCAATAAAAGCATATTAAAAATGCCTCTGTAAACGCTTTTAAAATGATTTTGTGGTCAGACATGGTGCTATTTACCATTTAGAGAGACTGTAGCTTTATATGGACATTCATAAACATATCAAAGTCAACCGCTAAACTGAACATGAGAAGGAGGGAGGGGAGAAAGAATGGAGGGGGGATTGGGGAAGGGTTAAGTGAGAGCTGTGTGTAAGTATGCCTCTACCGGCTTGTACCTCACAAAGATGGATGATTACAATGCACCAATAAAAAATAAAAACAAAATAAAAAGTACATTTAAAAAATAAATGTATTAGGTAACTAGAAAAAGATGACTAGAAGACTAGACTCAGTTTTTGTTATTAAAATGGTTTATTAGCATTTGCCATTATTTTACCCCTTTATTCTCAACCACCTCCTATCTTTTTGTTTGTTTTTGAGATGGGAGTCTCACTATGTTGCCCAGGCTGGTCTCTAACTCCTGGGTTCATGGGATCCTTCCTGCCTCAGCTCCCTGAATGCTGGGAGCAGAGAAAGGTACCGCTGTGCCTGGTTCTGCAATCTATGTAATTTTCACTTGTATACATTTTAACGAAGGATTGGGAACCTCACACAATGCTTTTGTTCAGAAAACACTCCAAACCCCACGCTAGAGCTGGACCCTGATGAGTCCTGTAAGCCAGGCAATCCATGTCACTCTGCTGGTAATGCCTTCTTGACCCAAGTGTGGCCTCAGCTCAACTGCTTAAACAGACTGAAGGGGAGGGGTTATTACCAGTGATTAAAGAAAGCTGCCCCCCCCTTCAGCTTCATAAGTGGGAAAATAGACCCTATTTCCTTTGACAATGGTCTTGTAATCCCATTGGAAATCTTTATCCTCTCTAGGATAAAGATCCCAAGTTCAACAGAACAAAGAAGTAAATGACCTGTTTCCTTGGTTATGGGGCTGAGCTCCTAATACTGCCATAATCTGGACACTCTCACCCTGATAACTACTTAGAGGACGTCATTGTTTTTCTTATAGTCTATACCAGTTGGCAATAAGAATTTCTCTTATTTTTACTGGAAAGATTCCTAATGAATATATCTCCCCCCCCCAAGTATTGGTAACATAGACACGTTTCTAAGGACAGGTTAATTAATAGAGCATTATATTTCAGCTGAGCATGGTAGCACAGGCCTGTGATACTAGGGGAGGCTGAGACAGGAGGATTGCTGGTTTGAGGCCAGGCTCAGCAATTTAACAAGACTCTCAGCAACCTAATGAGATCCTGTTTTAAAAAACAAAAAAACAGCAACAACAACAACAAAAAAGTATAACTCAGAGATAGAATGCCTCTGGGTTCAATCCCAGTACCACCACCAAAAACAAAACAAAACCCCAGCAGCAATGTTGTTATTGTTGTTTTGTTGTTAAAACAAACCTTATGTTTCAAGTCACCTTATGAATAGTAAGAATTAATCTGAGAAATTATTTGTGGAAACTTCAGTAAGTATTCAGTGTTAATATAAATGAGAAAAAAGTCTCTTTTCTAGTCATCCAATAATAGTTACTAACCCATGCTGAGTTCCTCAATATAGAAAATAGGTAGGAAGATATGTCATTAAGTTGTAAAGTTTTAATAAACATTTCTATATTTTATGTCCCTCAATTTTAATTTTTTTTGTTTCTGGACACAAGGGCATTATATTTTAACATTTTTACCCACATCCTCAGATTTTTTCTATTCTCTTTTGAATGGAAACTCACTTCTACAGTTACCATCCAAACTAAGATGCAAATACTAGCATAAGGAGAATTTCCATTTGACCAGGAACCAAAATTTTATGGAAAGCAGATAAAGCTTTCATGGTATGTTGAATCTTGGGCATTGGAAAACTACTCTAGAAATAAAAATATTAAGTAACTAAAAAGTCAGATACAGTAATGATCTATGAAAAAACTTAGAAACCACCAGGATAGCATTTTAAAAATACATGTCAGCATCTTCCTATATAAGCCAACTTAACATGTGTTTGTGAGAAATATATAATGTTGCTTTATGATATTTTAACTTAGAAGCATTTAATTATCATTTAGTGATGTCAGTAATACTCTTCAATGTCATGGTTATTTAAGTGAGTCAATTATTTTTACTTTGGTTTCTCACTACTTTTCCTTCTCTTGATGTTTAAAGTGTCTCCAACTGTGTATTCTCAGCTTTCGTCCTGCTGACATGTTCGGGGGATCACTCTGCTGCAGGGAGCTATCCTGTGGTTGTACAATGCTTAACAGTATCCCCACCTTCTAGCCACAGGACACTAGTACTACCTCCCTAGTTATGACAACCCAAACTGTCCGCAGACATTGCCAAATAGCGTGGGTGGGGGCAAAAGTCAAAAATCACCTCCATAAAAACAGCATGGTATTGGCACAAAAACAGATACATAGACCAATGGAGCAGAATAGAAGATTCAGAAACAGACCCACGTGCTTACAGTCAACCGAGATTGACTGTACTCAAAACTACCTTGAGATTTTACCTAATTCCAATTAGAATAGCAATCATTAAAAACAAATGCTGGTGAGGGTGTGGAGAAGTGGGGACCCTAATACATTGTTGGTGGGATTGCAAATTAGTGCAACCACTTTGGAAAACAGTATGGAGGATCCTCAGATGAATGGGAATGAACCTACCATATGATCCAGCAATACCACTTCTGGGTATCTCTCCAAAAGAATGGAAACCAAACTATCAGACCGACGCATGTGTATCTATGTTTATAGCTGCACAATTCACAATTGCCAAACCAAACTGTGGAACCAGCCAAGATGTCCATCGACAGATGAATGGATTACAAAACCATGGGATATGTACACAATGGAATTTACTCAGCCATAAAGAAGAACAAAATCATATTATTTGCAGGGAAATGGATGCAACTGGAAAACATTATATTAAGTGAGATTAGTCAGTCACAAAGAGTAAAAGAAACATATGTTCTCCTTAATATGCGGATGCTAGGGAGAAGATGGGGCATAGGAGGGACTCTAGATGAAAAAGGAGAGACCCTCGATAAGCAAAGAAGTTGACTTAACTGAAGGTGATGGACTGGGGGGAGGGAGGACACCCTAATGCACATGATGCACTTTCGAAATTATATCAAAGTCAACCACTAAACTGAACTTGAGAAGGAGGGAGGGTGAGGGAGTGGGGTGGGAATTGGGGAAGGGGTTAAATTAGAAATGTATGCATATATGCTTTTATTAGCTTGTACCTAACAAAGATGTATGATTACAATGCGCCAAAAAAAAAAACCCACCTTCAGTTGAGAATCATTGACATACTCTTTCTTCCTTTTTACTTGCAAAAACATTTTATCTAAAAATATTTAATAAACAAATAAGAATTGCATATATTCAAGGGGTACAACATGATGATTTATATATGGCTGCATCGTGTACTAATTAACATAGCCAGAGGAATACATACACCACTACCCATAGTTACCATGTGGAGACACCATTTCAACTACAATATTGATAAATAATTGCATATGCATCTGCAAATATTTACCTTGCTTTTTTTAAGGGTTTAAAATGTAAACAATAGACCAAAAAGTATGCACATAATAAGCAAATGCTTAACCCTGTAGACTACAAATATTCCTGCTTTCAAGCACTAGACAGTAATTCAAGCAGAGATGTGATGGATGCAAAAATTGAAAGTGTACTAAATAAAGAAGCCCTAATTCTTTGAAAGATCCACATGTAGGTCATATTTATTATGTTGCTGACCAACCTATACTTACATTGGGTAAGTGCGGAAAAAGTCATCAGTAAAATCCTGACAAATATGTATTAAAACAAAATATATTATTCTATTTTTAAATATACAAAAAAGGAATAAATAAATAATGATCCCAGGAATTATATATTTTAATTAAGAAGCTTTAACTGAAAGGTGGATGAAAGTTTTGAGTACAGGGACAGAAAAAATGTTTTTAAGAAGATAATTTCTTTTTAAATGTAAAAAACTTAAATGAGTTCTCAAGCAATAATAGACTTAGTACATTCCAGCCGGGCGTGGTGGCTCACGCTTGTAATCCCAGCATTCGGGAGGCTGAGACCGGAGGATCCGGGTTCGAGGCCAGCCTCAGCTACATAGTGAGGCACTCCTCGACTTAGTGAGACTCGGTTTCAAAATAAAGAATAAAAAGTAGGGCTGGGGGTATAGCTTGGGGGTAGAATGCCCCTGAGTTCAACCCCCAGTACCGCAAAAAAAAAAAAAAAAAAAAATAGACTTAGTACATTCCAAACATTTTCTTGGACAAATTAAAAATTGAATTAAAGAAAAGATTATAGTATTCATTCAATGAAATGTCAGTTAATGAAGATTTTAATTATTTATTGAAATATGTAATGTGCTTGAATCACAAATACACACATGCATGTTTTTAACTGCTACAATATTATTGTCAAAGGATGTATTATTAACATTTGTTGGTTTTTTTTTTTGGAGGGTGGAGGATAAAGTTTGAATTTTGCTTATTTGGTTGAACAGCAAATATTTTTTAATATCTTTAGATATGAAAAATCTATATAAATTGTATCATGTTTAATTGTAACCACGTATTTAACAATTCTTTGCTAGTTTTAAATTAAGCCCCTGTATATTTATTTCCTAAACTTTGATCTGTAATATTGATTATTACACATCACAACAAGCTGGTTAAAACAATTCTGTGGTCACATGTTTAGTTTCATGAATTCTCAGTTTTACTTGGCTTTTTTTTTGTGGTGCTAGGGATTGAACTCAGGGGCATTCTACCTCCGAGCTATACCCCCAGCCCTATTTTTTATTCTTTATTTTGAAACAGGGTCTCACTAAGTTGTGGAGTGCCTCACTAGGTAGCTGAGGCTGGCCGAGAACCCGGATCCTCCGGACTCAGCCTCCCGAATGCTGGGATTACAAGCATGCGCCATCACGCCTGGCTTACTTGGCTTTTTAATTTGTATTTGTTTGCCTATTTGCAAGTTCCTTTTATATTTTTATTCTTATGATATTACTTGATATCTCCCCTCTTCTTTCAATAATTGCTTTCCTCAATTTGAAGAAGAGCACTTACTGGATATTACCTATATCAACTTCTGTTTCCTATTGTGATTCTTCCTTACAACTACATTCTTCTTTTACCTTCTATGTACTAGAAAATGCTTTCAAATACTACATATTGCTCTTCTGCTTTCTAAGCTCCTTTTGGTTTTCTTCCTTCCTTAATCTTGTGTATGTGCATGTGTCTGTGTAAGAGGGGGTGGTAACCAGGGATGAAACCCAGTGGCATTCTACCTCTGAGCTACACCCCAGCCCTTTTTCATTTTGAAATAGCATTTCACTGAGTTACTGTGTGCTGGCCTTGAAGCTGTAATCCTCCTCTTTCAGCCTCCCAAGTATTAGGATTACATGCCTGCACCATTGTACTGGCTTGCTTACTCAATCTTAAAAGTAAACCTTGAAACCGGGCCTGAAATTTTCCCCTGAAAGAATGAGCAACTTGGTAATCTTATTTTTTACTTAACACGGATTTTGATTACCTTTGTGTTCTCACACTGGAAGATCTAGAACTAATTCAGGGACCCAGCAGGCTAGGACAGCAGCAAACAGCTGGGTCTCCTGACAGTTCCAACAGTAGGCCATCTCTTCTGTGGTATCTGTTTGTTTTGGGAGGAGCTTCTCAGATGTGCATGGCAGAAGACAGATGAAATATAACACTGTTTTTTCTCCAAATAGAGAAATGTATTTTTCCCCTATGGGATACGTTTCCTCCACACCAACATATAACATTGAGAATAGCACCATGTTAGTAAGTGCATCTCGCCCCACGCAAAGCTCTGTAATGTGAAGGTTCCTCAGTGGACCCTTGGCTTAAGTCATGGTGACCATTTCTCCAGAATCACTTTGGCTGGTTTGCTAGTCACTGATGCCTCTTGGTTCCTTTACACACACACACACACACACACACACACACACACACACACACACACACACCCTGCCAACGATTTAGGATTCTTTACTTCATAGCACCATCTCCTGCTGTCATTTTTCCAAGCCTGGGGACACCAGGACATGTGGAATTGCACCAGACACGTGGGTGCCTTTCCAGGGCAACTGTCAACATAAATCCAGCTTGTTTCCTGTTTCTAAAGGTGAGGTTTTATTCTGCATAAGATGGTCGGATATTCTAAAATGCCCCCGGGAGGACCATGGCAGAGGACTTCTCTGGTGGCGGTTCTTTTCACAAATAGATGGCAATTTGGAGATTTGTGATAGAGAGGAGGACTCCATGGGTAGGAACAGGTGGCAACTCTTACTGAGGGTCATACACATGGTGTCACAGCCACATACAGTGTCAGGGATGTGACCAACTTGTTTCGCATTTCAATTTTCCAGATGCTACAGGTTCTTTTTCTTCTTCTTCTTCTTAATTTACAACAATACTACATCTTTAGTACCTTCCCCTTTTTAAATTTTTTCATGATTTTTATTTTCCCAACAGCAGATTCTGAGATTTTTGTTTCAGAGCAATTTGATGTGCCCCACTTATGGAACCAATTTCTCATTATTGCTTTCTAATACACTGCTGTGATTGTTAGACCAAAATGTTTTTAAAAAAGTATTTCTAGAAAGGAGACTCCTAGAGAAAGGAAAGAGGATGGAGAAGGAAGAGAAGGTGACGGGAAGATGGCTGTGATCGTGTGGACCATAGGTCACAAGGAAACCCATTGTTTTGTACAACGAATACATTCTAATAGATAAAATGAGAAAAGAGGTGAAATAACACAAGAGAAAGCATATCTTTCTAGTTTCTGCTACATTTAAATATCTTATACTTAAAAGTTCTTACAGTTTTCCTTTTACTAATGAAAACCATTTCACACTGAACAGATTTTTTTTTAGAATTTATTTTTTTCTATATTAATTTTTTTTTTTTTTGCGGTACTAGGGATTGAACTCAGGGGCATTCTACCTCTGAGCTACACCCCCAGCCCTATTTTTTATTCTTTATTTTGAAACCGGGTCTCACTAAGTTGCGGAGTGCCTCACTAGGTAGCTGAGGCTGGTCGCGAACCCGGATCCTCTGGTCTCAGCCTCCCAAATGCTGGGATTACAAGCGTGCGCCACCATGCCTGGCTTAATTTTCCTTCTCAATTAAAAACTAAACCCTTAAGGAATATAAAGTTTCATAAAATCATGGGCCAAACTATTTACTCAACTGATTTTGGCGCTGTTACTACTTCATAAGAGAATCAAAACTAAGAAGAGTTTAGTTTTCTTTATCTACTCTTTTGCTTTCCAATCAGAATCAGAAGATGTGAGTTAGAACCCCAAAGGATTCCAAGCTCTACAGTGACTTGGCTTAAACATGATGAGCCTTTGTATCTTCATCGCAGAAAATGGGAACAGTAATAAATACTTTGTAGAACTTTAGTGATGATAAAATTGAATAATCTAAGCCGGGCACAGGGGCATACGCTTGTCATCCCAGTACTTGGGAGGCTGAAACCAGAAGATCCGGGTTCGAGGCCAGTCTCAGCTACTTAGCAAGGCCCTTGGCAACTTAGTGAGACCCTATGTCAAAATAAAGAATAAAAAATAGGACTGGGGGTGTAGCTGGAGGTGGAATGCCCCTGGGTTCAATCCCCAGTACTGCAAAAAAAAAAAAAAATTGAATAATCTATGCCAAATCATCTAGGGTATTTCATAGAATCCAGGTGGCTTTTTTTTTTCTCTCCAGTCAATTACCTGGTCTATGGAAATAGTTTTTAAAAATTCTATAGGCCGTCCAAATGAAAGCAATGGTAGAAACCAGAGGACTCGAACCATCCCTTACAGATACTCCAAGAGTTGCTTTTTTTTTTTTTTTTTTTTTTTTTTGCGGTACTAGGGATGGGACCCAGGCGCATTCTATCTCTGAGCTACACCCCCAGCCCTATTTTTTATTCTTTATTTTGAAACCGAGTCTCACTAAGTTGCGGAGTGCCTCACTAGGTAGCTGAGGCTGGCCGTGAACCTGGATCCTCCGGTCTCAGCCTCCCGAATGCTGGGATTACAAGCGTGCGCCACCACGCCCGGCTGAAGAGTTGCTTTTTCACAGAAATGTGAGCCCCTCTCTTGAGGCTCCTCCACACGGCCAGGGATGACATCCTCCTGAAGCAGGATTCCCCTCGCCTTAGCAGATTTGTGAAAGCCTGCCTCAGTTTCCTGTTCCCCCGAATCAAGCCTAAAGGGTGAAGGGAAGGATAAAGCAACACCACCGTCTCAGCGGCGATGACACTTACGGAGGTGTCTGTGGTGGAAGAGGACCAGACTATCAGGGCAGTGTCCAGGTAGTGTGCAGTCAAGAGAAGGACCAAAGCATGGGGTGTCTGGCTGTGACACGAGCCTCGGTGTTGGGGTCTCCGGGTGCTCTTGCATGCTGCCGCATCTGCTCCGTGTGTCTCCACAAGGAAAAGGTTAAGAGGAAAAACGAGACAGGCAGCATCAACAGAGGAATGGACAGACACAGATGGAGCAGGACCTGATGGCTCACGCAGTGGCTTTAGCTCCAGTCCCTTTCCCAAGTCCAGTTCCTTGCCGTTTCCAGGTCTTCACTGATCCCAACTGATGCTCAGAAGATGAAGGAGCAGCTAGAAGAACCCCGGCAGGACGGCGGGCGAGAGCGGCCTTCTCCTGCCTCCACTTCAGCCAGAGAAAGAGGGGAGGGGAGAAGCGGAACAGCTTAAGGAAGCAGAGGATGCTGAAGCAGACGGAGCCCCGCATGCCTAAGGTGAAGTTCAGATTCCGGAAGCCGTGGGTCGTTAAGCGGAGCACCCGATGCCTCTGCAAGCATCCTGGGTACAACACGCACCCAACGCTGACTTCCAGCACTGCACCTATCACACCAATTCTGGACACCGACAAACACAGGAGGGAGAACTCAAGCATGGAGATGCTCTTGGTTTTGATCCACTCGGCACAGGTCGCCAAGGGGCTGAATCCGTTCCCCCCAACGCTGGCTGTGAATTCGAAAATCTCAATGACCACTAAAAGGATTTCCAGTGCACTCGCCATGTTTGCGGCAGAAAAATCCCAGTTATTCCCGTCACAGCTGAAAGACTGCTTTCCAAATGGCTTTTGGAAAAAAAAAGAAGAAGAAGAAGAAATGTTGAAAGTGTTCTTGTTTGGGGATTTATTTCAGACAACAACAACAACAAAAATTCCAATGCTGTTAGGAGTGACTTCGTAAAAGCCACTTCAAACACAAGACCTACGAGGAGCCGTCCTCGTGTGTATTGGGTAGGTGACAGAATATATCTTTTGGCTATTGTCATGGGTTGAATATTTTCATTTATGAGGCTAGCTGAAGGCGGAGCTATATTTGCTAGGATGCAAATAAGATCACGTGACATTGTTTTCTGTGCCCTTCTTCAAAGAGGAAATTCAAAACGTGTTCGTCTAAGGATTCAAAGTCACAAGGCACAACTGAAATTTCCTGTGTTTCCTTGTAAATTCTAACACCCGTGGCAAAATAGAGCCAGGATCCCCTACTGCCTACAACTCTGACTTCAGCATCCTTAAGGAAGATAAGCCTTGGGTTGAGCAATTGTATACTTCCTCTCCTCTCCTCTCCTCTCCTCTCCTCTCCTCTCCTCTCCTCTCCTCTCCTCTCCTCTTCTTGGCACTAGGGATTGAACTCAAGGATGTTCTACCTCCAAGCTATATCCCCAGCCCTATTTTATTTTGAAACAGGGTCTCATTAAGACCCTGCTGAGGCTGGCCTCAAACCTGTGATCCTCCTGTCTCAGCCTCTCAAGTACTGGGACTACAGTCATGTGCCCCCACACCCGGCTTGTAGATTTCTCTATCACCATCCTTCCTACCTCAGGCCCTGTAAACTTTCCTGTCCAGACAAAGGTCTGACCACTCCTCATTCCTGGGCCATGACATTCAATTTCTAAGACTTCATTTCTAAAGCATATCACGAGGAAAAGACGATAAGAACACAGGAGAAATCCAGGGGCTTTCCCTTTATTCTCCATCCTGTCCTGGTCTTATTTATCGGTTCTGAGCTGACAAGTGTCTCAGGCCCAACCCCACCATATTAGAATAAGTGGAACAAGGAGGAAATTTCAAGGCGGAAAATCTACCATTCCCTCCCTCCATTTCAAGCTCCAGCCCCGTTTAGGACAGAGTACTGGGTAGAAGTATGTTCTCCAAGGATATATGTCCAACTGCTAACCCTAGTGCCTTTGAGTGAGGCCTTATTTGGAAAAGAGGCCTTTCCAGATGTAGCCCTCATAGATTAGAGAGGGTCCCACGCCCAGCGACTGCTGTATTCTTTCTCTCGTGTCACTCGGTTTCCTAAGGCACAACTCCCAAAGCAATCTCAAACCCTGAACACTTTATCTATTTATATACTTATTGGTACTGGAGATCAAACCCAGGGGCATTCTACGTCTGAGCTATACCACCACCCCTACTTTATTTTCTATTTATTTATTTATTATTTATTTATTTATCTGGCTCTAGGGATGAAACCCAGAGGCATTCTACATCCAAGCTATACCTCTAACCCGATTTTCTTTATTTGAAAACAGGGTCTCACTAGGTTGCTGAGAGCCTCGCTAAGTTGCCGAGGCTAATCTTCCTGTCTCAGCCTCCTCAGTACTGGGATTACAAGAGTGTGCCACCATGCCTGGCTATTTTTGGTTTTGAAACAGTGTCTGGCTGGGTTGCTGAGTCTTGCTATGTTGCTGAGGCTGTCCTCCAACCTGTTATCCTCCTGTCTCAGCCTCCCAAGTCCTAGGAAAACACACCCTGCTAACATACGTTTATTCTTATGCTTGGCTTCAGTGATGTTAGCCTGGGGAGGATCCATGGATAAAGAAGCAAAATGCCCATGTGGCTGAACCCCCAGGGAAAGATGGAGGCAGCTCAGTGGCATTCCTTGGGTTCTTATTCTCTAGAACAAACAAGCAGGACACAACGACATTCACAGGTCACAGGGGAGTCTTCCCTAACAAACAACCAGTGTAAGAGGCTGAAAACATGGTGTGTGTCACGGGCATGATGAGTCCCTCTGTTCCTCCCGCTCTGAACTCACAGAGTTGACCCTCCCCAGGAACGATGCAAAGTGTGCTTTCTCCCAGATACCCCACTGGAGGTACACAGGCCTGGCATCGGGAGCTATGGCCCTGCAGCATGCAGGGAAGCTCGTTTTGGAGCAGACTAGAGAGAGAGCAGTGCGAGATGGGGAATATAAATGGGGCAAATTACCCCTCAGGATCTGAGAAAGGTGTCCAATCTCACTCGTCATAAGGGACAGCCGAATTAAGGTACATGGGGATGCTATTTTCTATTTATTAGATTAACAAAAGTTACAAAGCTTGCCAGTGTGCCCTGTTAGGGGGACTTCTGTCAGAACAGGTACTTCCATTTCCCACGGGAACACAAACTGATACACGTTTATCGAGGAGGAATTTGTCGAGATTGAAGGACCTGTGTGTGTCTTCTTTGAATTCATCCTGATGATGCATTAAAAAATATGAGCAATATGTATCTACAGGATTCTTTATAGTAGCATTGTGTCAAAATATTGGAACTAATATATGCATAGGAACTTGTTGGATAAATTCTAGTACATTCACACATGGGAGTACTATGAAGGTCTGAAAAAGATAAGAGAAAGCTTAGGTAGGGGCTGGGAACAGATAGATGTGGTATTAACAGTCATAAGACAATTTACTAATTTTATCTTCCCAGCCATAACTTGTAGTATTAAATACTTCTAAGAAATTAATTGCTTGATTGGCCTCCTACCATATTTTTTCTCTTTCATATCTACATTTTATGGCATCAAAGAAGATCTAAACAAAAAAAGCATTTTTCATCAAATGATTCATATTTAACTTTTCACTGTAAAAATTTTAAACAACAGAGCCGGGCATGGTGGCACATGCTTGTAATCCCAGCATTCAGGAAGCTGAGACCTGAGGATCCGGGTTCGCGGCCAGCCTCAGCTACCTAGTGAGGCACTCCGCAACTTAGTGAGACTCGGTTTCAAAAAATAAAATA
The DNA here is from genome assembly GCA_004027655.1 of Graphiurus murinus. Classification (NCBI taxonomy): domain Eukaryota; kingdom Metazoa; phylum Chordata; class Mammalia; order Rodentia; family Gliridae; genus Graphiurus; species Graphiurus murinus. The sequence goes on along the minus strand of PVLC010014667.1, from coordinate 24,281 downwards.
ATAAAAAATAGGGTTGGGGGTGTAGCTGGGAGGTAGAATGCCCCTGAGTTCAATCCCTAGTACCGAAAAAAAAAAAAAAAAAAAAAAAAAAAAAAAAAAAAAAAAAAAAAAAAAAAAAAAAAAAAAAAAAAAATTTAAACAACATTCACAGATATAATTCATTGTAAAGGGTTATCAAAAGATAAAAATAGGTGGCCAAATCCATATGACTATGGAGACTAGGCAGTTACCTAGAGGAAGTAAATGGTTCTAGGGAATAGCACAATTGACATAAACTACTCATATCTGAACAAACACTTAGTCCACAAGTCTAAGTAATCTCTCAGAAAAGCCTTCTATGTCTCCCAAGATCTCAGCAGGGACTTTCAAGGCAGATATCTTGCATCACCTGCTACAATGACAGTGCTCAGACTTTTCACGTGACGTGATCCAGGAGAACTGGAATCTTGACTTGCTAAAATGCAAAATAGAGATGGATTTTTTTTTTCTGGTACTAGGGATTGAACTCAGGGGCATTCTACCTCTGAGCTACACCCCCAGCCTTATTTTATTAATTTTTATTTTGAAACAGAATCTCACTAAGGTGCTGAGGGCCTCATTAAGGCCTCGAGCCTGCGATCCTCCTATCTCAGCCTCCCAAGTACTGATATTACAGGAGTGTGTTACCATGCCTGGCTGCCTTTTTTTCTTGCTTGCTTATTGTCCTGGCTTTTTCCCGGATAGTGTTAAATAGAAGTGTTGGCAGTGGACTTCTTGCCTTGTTTCTGATCTTAGGAGACAGCAGCCAGTATTTTTTCTAAGTAATTTTAACTCTGTCCTTTTCAGAGGTATCCTGCCCACATTAAGGAATTTATCTTTAGGTTCTATTTTGCTGAGGGATTTTTGTAATGAATCGATGTTGAATCTTGAGAAGTTATTATTTTCTGCATTTATTGATAGAATTGTGATTTTTCTTCTTTAGTCTATAAATATGATGAGGTGCATTTATTTTTCAATATTAAAATCACCTTACAATTTTCTGATAAATCCTACTCGGTCTTGATACATAATATATTCAATTACTATATTTGATTTACTAATATTTTGTCATTGAAAGTTTTTGCCTCTCTATATATTCGTAAGTAACTTTTGTGTATAGTTTCTCATGATATCTATGCCTGGTTTTGTTATCAAGGTAATGTTGGCTTCATGAAATGATTTGGAAGCATTTCCTTCTTTTAACACTTTCAAGAAGATATTGTATGGAGTTATTATTCTTTCTCAAATATTTGGTAGAATGAAATCATCTGAGAATGGAGTTGTTTTTTTTTTAGAAGATTTAAAGTTTTAATTTTAATTTTTCTCTTTCCTTTCTTGGATGGAACCCAAGGGCATTCTACCTCTGAGCTATAACTCAAACATTTTTAATTCTTGTTTTTAAATAGTCTCACTAAGTTGTTGAAGGTCTCACTAAGTTGCTAAGGCTGTCCTTGAATCTGTGATCCTCCTGTCCCAGCCTCCCAAGTATTGGGATTACAGGTATGCACCACAGTGCTCTGCTATAAATTTAGTTTCTTTAATAAATATCTATTCCAGTTTATCCATTGTTTTTCTTGGATGTGTTTTCATAGTTGGTGCAGCTCAAGGAATTGGTTCATTTCATTTAAGCTGTCAAATTATAGGCAAAAACTTTCTGCAGCCGCATCTATTTGGGGTCAGTAGACTCTAAGGATATCTTCTCTTTTACTCCTGGTGTTGGTATTACGAGTCAGCAATCTGTGTGTGTGTGTGTGTGTGTGTGTGTGTGTTTGATGAATCTTCAATCTTTTTTCTTTACTCTAGATAGTATTTTATAAACTTTAGTGATCTTTTAAAAGCAAAACAAGCTGGACGCAGTGGCGCATGCTTGTAATCCCAGTACTTGGGAGGCAGAGACGGGAGGATCTCAGGTTCGCAGCCAGCCTCAGCTACTTAGTGAGGCCCTCCTCAACTTAGTGAGACCCTGTTTCAAAATAAAAAAATTAAATAGGGCTGGGGGTGTAGCTCAGACACAAAATGCCCCTGAGTTCAATCCCCAGTACTGCAAGCAAAACAAAACAAAACAAAATAACCGCAAGAAACCACCTTTTAGCTCCTGCATCTGCCTTCCTGCATCCCTGGGGAGCTTTACCTCCATTGCACCAGGTGCTCGGGGCTACCTTTGTGCTGCTTGTTGTGGTCCTGGCTGTGGCCCTTGTGCAAACCCAAGAACAAGATTTCTATGTATCTCATACCCTTGGTGACAACAAGGACAAGAAACCACAACAACCCCCTAAACGCCCAGCAGCGGGGGTGACTTGTGTTTGGAACATGCCCTTGGTGGTGGAGGACCACGACCCAGCACCTCCTCATCCACCCGAGCTGAAGCCAGCCTGGCTCCTCCAGTCGATTTTCAGATTCTGATCTCGCTGATGGAGAAGAAGCCCACAGTGGAGGCTGAAGCCACAGGAACGAGGAGGAGAAAACTAATGCCTTAGGTGTTGGGATGGAACAGGAGAAAGGGGGTGGCCCGTCATGCATCATAGTAGCCTTGGCCGGGACCATTTCTAGCTTCATTGATGACCAGAAAAAAAGTTGGCTTCAAAAGAAAAACCTCAAGACGAGGTAACGTTGACATAGAAAATCGCCCTAACTCCCAGCCTGAGCTTCGTGTTCAGCAGCACGCTCCTACAAAGAAATAAAAGGTCTGGGAAAACAGTCCAGACCTTTGCAGAAGGCGATAACACCTGCCTGAGGCTCTGCAGAAAAAACATCTTCAAGAGGGTGTTGACAGTGGTGCTGACGCAGGAAGCTGGCCCCATCCTGTCCCTGTCGGATTCTCTGTTCTAATCTAGAGCTGTTCGTGACCTGCTGCATACTCGGCACATGATGTTTGCTAAGGATGAGTTTTACACCTAAAGTGGGGATGGAGACTCAGTTCTCCAAGACCCTGGAGGGTCTCCTGTGTGGTGTGAGAGGCTGACCATTATCAAGTCCCTGTAATTCAAATATCACCCTCATCAAAATATCCAACCAACACTCTGGGCCATTCACAAATTATATGCACGTTGGACTTCCGCAGTGGCACTGATCTTTTTATAAAATGAGGTGTGGCCAGGCCTGGTGGCGCACGATTGAAATCCCAGTGCTTGGGAGGCTGAGACAGGAGGATCAGCCAGCCTCAGCTACCTAGTGAGGCACTCCGAAACTTAGTGAGACCCTGTTTCAAAATAAAGAATAAAAAATAGGGCTGGGGGTGTAGCTCGGAGGTAGAATGTCCCTGAGTTCAATACCCAGTACCACAAAAAAAAAAAAAAAATGAGGTGTGGCCAGGCCTGGTGGTGCACGCTTGGTAATCCCAGTACTTGGGAGGCTGAGACAGGAGGATCATAGGTTCCCAGCCAGCCTCCACTACTTAGTAGGCCCTCCGCAACTTAGTGGTTCAAAATAAAGAATAAAAAAATAGGGCTGGGGGTGTTGCTCAGAGGTAGAATGCCCCTAAATTCAATCCCCAGTACTGTAAAATGATGATGATGATGATAATAATAATAAAAGTGAGGTGTTATAGTAGATATGGAATGTTCCCTAAAGAGCTTTACTTATTAATATTCAGGGTGGATATAGTTAAGTCATCAGAGTTGTAATCGCAGCAGTGGGTGGGCCAGAGAGGGTGGGTCTGGAATCTTCCTTCTTCTAAGTTACTTGTCAGGTAAGCCTTGATGCACCTCTTGGATATTTCTTCTACATAATAAGATATTGTTTTCATTTCAAACTGATAAAATTAGAAACAAACTCCAAACTGCCTTGTAATTTTTTCTTTCCGAATGTTTTTCTGTTTTGAGTTTGATGCCGATTTTTCTTTACTGTTTTCTACTTTAGTTTCCTTTGAGTTTGATTTGCTTCTTTCATTTTGTTAAGGTGGAAACTTGGCAAACTGATCTAAGACTTTCTTTTCTTGTATAAGAATCTTATGAGCCAACCATGGTGGGCCATGTCTTTAATCTCAGTACTTGGGAGGCTGAGACAGGAAGATTGCAGGTTTGAAGACCGCCTCCACAATGTACCAAGACTCTTAGCAACCTAGTAAGACCCTGTTTCAAAACAAAACAAAACAAAAAAAGAGCTGGGGCTGTAGCTTGGTGGTAGAATGCCCCTGGGTGTAATTCCTAGTACCATAAAAAAATTTTTTTTTATGTCATAAATTCCCCTCTAAATCCTCTGTTTGATTGCAACTTTTAAATTTTAATGTTTTATTTCTGCTGTCAGTTTTTCAAATTGTTACTAATTTCCCTTGAGAGTTTTTCTTTTCTTCTACTCTGAGCTACACCCCCAGCCCTAATTTTTGAAACAGGGTCTCACTAAGTTGCGGAGGGCCTCACTAAGTTGCGGAGGGCCTCACTAAGTAGCTGAGGCTGCTTGTGAACCTGTGATCCTCCTGTCTCAGTCTCCCAAGTACTGGGATTACAAGTGTGCACCACCACACCCGGCTGAGAGTTTTTCTTTGTTGCATTTAAAAGCATGTTGTTTAATTTTTAAATGATTTTGTGGACAGGTATGCTGGCACAGGCCAGCAACTTAGTGAGGCCCTGTTTCAAAATAAATAAAATAGGGTTGGAATATAGCTCAGAAGTAGAGTGCCCCTGGATTCATTCACACATACACACAAAACCTCTTAGTTTTACTGATTTCTCCTTTAAATCTATGGTTCCATAGCATAATTTATACAATTTCAGTTCTTATTACTGAAAGACTTGTTTTATGGACATGAATATACATATCTTGGTGAATGTTTCATGTATACTTCCTCCTGTCTCCTTTTTGATTATTTGATTGTCTTTTAGTATTCCATTTTATCTATTAAACTTTTTGCTTTTATGGTTTGTACTACTTTAGTGGTTGGCCTGGGGTTGTAGAATTCCTCACCTGCCAGAGCATACTGATTGTTAATATTTTATTGCCTCAAGTAAAACATAAAAGTCTTCCCCAAAGAGACTCTGAGCTCTCCCTTTTTATGTTATAATTGTCATATATTTATATGTGTCCACACTCACTCAGCCCCTAGATAACTTTTCCTTTTTACTTTCTAGTCATATACATCTGAAGAACTTAATACATTTAAAGGACTTATAATATACCAGGTGTGGTGGCACATGCCTGTAATCCCAGTACTTGGGAGGTCAGGACAGGAGGATCACAGGTTGGAGGCCAGCCTCAGCAACTTAGTGAGACTCTGTTTTAAATAAATAAATAAATAAATAAATAAATAAATAAATAAATAAATAAAATATATGAAATTAAATGGGGCGGATATGTAGCTCAGTGGTTGAATATCCCTGGGTTCAGTTCCTAGTACTAAGAGAGAGAAAGGGAAAAAAAAGAACACTTATAATATAGCCCAAATACTTCTCAGTTCTGGTGTGTGTGTGTGTGTGTGTGTGTGTGTGTGTGTGTGTGTGTGTGTGTTTTGTTTTGTTTGTTCATTACTGAAGCTACAAGTTTCCCTTGGGTGTCATTGCTCTTTAGTCTGAAGAAGTTTCTTTAGCATTTTCTTTAGAGAAGGACTGTGTGTAACTAATTCTCCCAATATCTCTCATTTGAAAATATACCCCTCTCACCTTCATTCCTGGTGGATGGTTTGGCTAGATATATGATTCCAAGTTAGCATTTCTTTATTTTCAGTACTTTCAAGATTTTGTGCTTGCTTTCTGTTGGCGTCCCTGTTTTCTGATGAGAAATCTGTTGACATTTGAATCATTGTCTATATGTAATGTTTAATTATTTTCTGGATCACTCTTTCCTTTTTCTTTAAAACTGGCATTCAACAGTTTCAGTATGGTTTTTCCAGGCATGGTTTTCTTTGAGTTTATTCCTTTTCAAATTTATTGTTTTAATCTTTAAATTTTAATTAAAATATTTTCAATATTTTCTGTACCTCAAGTTGTAAACAACATACAAAAAACAACAACAACAGGGAGGGGAGGGGCGGCGGCGGAGGGTCGCGGTCGCGGTCCCTCTCCTCCGAGGCAGTCACGATGTCCGGGAGCCGCCAGGCCGGGTCGGGCTCCGCGGGGACGAGCCCCGGCTCCTCGGCGGCGTCCTCGGTGACTTCCGCCTCCTCGTCCTTATCCTCGTCCCCGTCGCCCCCCTCCGTGGCCGCCTCGGCGGCCGGCGGCGCTGGTGTCCGGCGGGGCGGCCCAGGCCGCGGGCTCGGGCGGCCTCTGGGGCCCGGGGCGGCCTGTGCTGGTGGCGGCCGCCGTGTCGGGCAGCGGCGGCGGCGGCGGCGGCGGGGCGGTGTCCACCGGCCTGTCCGGCTCAGCTGCGCGGCCAGGCCCAGCGGCGGCGTAGGAGGCAGCAGCTCCAGCCTAGGCAGCGGCAGCAGGAAGCGACCTCTGCTCGCCCCCCTCTGCAATGGGCTCATCAACTCCTACAAGGATAAAAGCAACGACTTCGTATGCCCCATCTGCTTTGATATGATTGAGGAAGCATACATGACAAAATGTGGTCACAGCTTTTGCTACAAGTGTATTCATCAGAGTTTGGAGGACAATAATAGATGTCCCAAGTGTAACTATGTTGTGGACAATATTGACCATCTCTATCCTAATTTCTTGGTGAACGAGCTCATTCTCAAACAGAAGCAAAGATTTGAGGAAAAGAGGTTCAAGTTGGACCACTCAGTGAGTAGCACCAATGGCCATAGGTGGCAAATATTTCAAGATTTGTTGGGAACTGACCAAGATAACCTTGATTTGGCCAATGTCAACCTCATGTTGGAGTTACTAGTGCAGAAAAAGAAACAACTGGAAGCAGAATCACATGCAGCCCAACTACAGATCCTTATGGAATTCCTCAAGGTTGCAAGAAGAAATAAGAGAGAGCAACTGGAACAGATCCAGAAGGAACTAAGTGTTTTGGAAGAGGATATTAAAAGAGTGGAAGAAATGAGTGGCTTATATTCTCCTGTCAGCGAAGACAGTACAGTTCCTCAATTTGAAGCTCCTTCTCCATCACACAGTAGTATTATTGATTCCACAGAATACAGCCAACCTCCAGGTTTCAGTGGCAGTTCACAGACAAAGAAACAGCCTTGGTATAACAGCACATTAGCATCAAGACGAAAACGACTCACTGCTCATTTTGAAGACTTAGAGCAGTGTTATTTTTCTACAAGGATGTCTCGTATCTCAGATGACAGTCGAACTGCAAGCCAGTTGGATGAATTTCAGGAATGCCTGTCCAAGTTTACTCGATATAATTCAGTACGACCTTTGGCCACATTGTCATATGCTAGTGATCTCTATAATGGTTCCAGCATCGTCTCTAGTATTGAATTTGACCGGGATTGTGACTATTTTGCGATTGCTGGGGTCACAAAGAAGATTAAAGTCTACGAGTACGGCACCGTCATCCAGGATGCAGTGGATATCCATTACCCTGAAAATGAGATGACCTGCAATTCCAAAATCAGCTGTATCAGTTGGAGTAGTTACCATAAGAACCTGTTAGCCAGCAGTGACTATGAAGGCACTGTTATCCTGTGGGATGGATTCACAGGACAGAGGTCAAAGGTCTACCAAGAGCATGAGAAGAGGTGTTGGAGTGTCGACTTTAATTTGATGGATCCTAAACTTTTGGCCTCAGGTTCTGATGACGCAAAAGTGAAGCTATGGTCTACCAACTTAGATAATTCTGTGGCAAGCATTGAGGCAAAGGCTAATGTGTGCTGTGTTAAATTCAGCCCCTCTTCCAGATACCATTTGGCTTTCGGCTGTGCAGATCACTGTGTCCACTACTATGATCTCCGTAACACTAAGCAGCCAATCATGGTATTCAAGGGACACCGAAAAGCAGTCTCTTACGCAAAGTTTGTGAGGAAATTGTCTCTGCCTCAACAGATAGCCAGCTCAAACTGTGGAACGTAGGAAAACCATACTGTCTACGTTCCTTCAAGGGTCACATCAATGAAAAAAACTTCGTAGGTCTTGCTTCCAATGGAGATTATATAGCTTGTGGAAGTGAGAACAACTCCCTCTACCTGTACTATAAAGGACTTTCTAAGACTTTGTTAACTTTTAAGTTTGATACAGTCAAAAGTGTTCTGGACAAAGACAGAAAAGAAGATGATACAAATGAATTTGTTAGTGCTGTGTGCTGGAGGGCGCTACCAGATGGGGAGTCCAATGTGCTGATTGCTGCTAACAGTCAGGGTACAATTAAGGTGCTAGAGTTGGTCTGAAGGGTTTACTGAAGTCCACTGTGCTTGATCCTGCCTAACTACACCCGCAGCTGACGACAAAAGAAGAAATGGGAAGGTCATATGATGGCTCTCCCCACAGTCCTCATGGGTTTTGGATTCCTTCGAAGTACTTTCTTTCCTTTTTCCTCCTTTTTGAACTTTGGGACATTGAGAATACCCAACGAGCTCTCCGCCATCAATGTAACTCTACGGACTCTGCTGCTGTTGGTGGTGTGGTGATCTAATTTTTGTGATAGGGAAACAAATTCTTTTGAATAAAAATAAATAACAAAAAAATAATAAAAAAAAAGCCTTCACAAAACAAAACACTCCATCTGGAATTGAAGCTGATTATTAAATATATTTTAAGAGATTTTACTGCAAGAATGTTTTGACTCCATGAAATACGATGTACTTGTACTTTAAACAAAATTCACATTTTATTTAGACTGAAATAGACTATATAAAACTGATTCTCTTCACCAAAAATAACAGCCATATTTTCTGTGTTTTTTCTAGATACACCACAAAATACTAATTTTGTAGGTTTTCCAGATTTTGCTTATGAACCAAGGCAAAGCAGTACATGCAGTCATGGAAAATGAAGAAAACAGACGCGTCAGTGGCCCACATTGATTGCCTCTGGATCTGTCTTGACCGTGAAGCAGAACTGCTCAACATTCACCTGCTAAAAAGCATGTGAAGATGTAGGCTCAACAAAGGAAGGTAAACAGCGACAACCAGACGCAGAACAATGGCATGGCTCTTCCACGCAAGCTAATTGTAACTTGTTCCTTTAAATTCATCTGATAGCAATAAAATCTATACTGAAATTTGTTTGATGAGCTCATAAATTTCTCTCTCCAGTAATTCCCTAAACTGTCTATTACGGATTTTTAACAACGCACTTAAAACTTCTAGTAGTCAGAGGCGGGTTTCATTGTAACATTTTATATGATGCACTCCTTTCTCCTACACCTCCTCAGAATTTATTTTTCAAAAATTGGTAACTCAATACCTGACAACTGAATCCACAGTGGCAATAAATGTCATATCTAAAATTACTTAATCTAAAATTACTTAATTACATTATATTTTAAATTACTTAATGACTCAATTCCAGGGTTCCACTACCAGAGGTCATGCAGAAGTAAGGTATAGTACTTCCCATCTTCTGGAAGAACAAATTTTTGAAGCATGAGAGTTAAAATGGGAATAGGAAATAGGAAATTTGAAATAGGAAAGTTACCAATGGCTAACGTATTCACTGGGAGGCCTGTAGGCAAAGATATTCAGTGACTAAATGGCCTACATACACCATATGGCTTTTCTTCAAAATATCAAATATAAGAGAAAACCCATTTTAAAAGCCTCTTAGGTATTTTCAATGGTTTCAGAACTATCTGTAAGAAGTTCTTCGTTGTATCTAGTTTGATATATGTGTCCACCATTAAATACAGATCATGTTTTATATCAAAATTTATTTGCAGTAAAGCCAAGTTACTTGATCTTTGGTCTACCAAAGTGTTTCTCAAGTTTTTTTGTTTTTTGTTTGTTTGTTTGTACTGGGGATTGAACCCAGGGGCATTCTACCTCTGAGCTACACCCCCAAATAAAGATTTTTTATTCTTTATTTTGAAACACAGTCTCACTAAGTTGCAGAGGGCCTCATTAAGTAGCTGAGGCTGGCCGCAAATCCAGATCCTCCTGTTTCAACTTCCCAAGTATACTGGGATTACAAGCATGGGCCACCACACCCAGCTTCTCAAGTATGTTTTGAGACACTTTTATCCATTTTCATCGTGCTCATTCTCAACTTTCATCACAGGAAGAATACATAGAACCTTCAGCAAGGCATATACATTAGGAAAAAACTTAATATCTGGCCGATGGAAGGTTTCATACATGGTGGATAGAAGTTCTGCATCTTTCCCTCTGTTTCTATTTGATTCTTCAACAGTGAAGCTTGGCTGAGAGCGTGTCAGGCTGGGGTAAGTCACTTCTGGACCCGCCAACATGGTGGTCTTCTGATGTATTGACTTTGCGCTGTCCTATGACTGAGGGCACCAGAGATAAGCATTTAAGAGCTTTGAGGTGCTGTTCCGAGAATATAGATTTAAGTTTCTAAATAATGTGTTCACTGTTGGAACACTTAGGGTTTCTTTATAGTAACTCTCTGAGGTTAGCTGGGATTCTAGGTTACCTTGCTAAGCTCTTCGGTATTTCCCAAAGAGTTTCATTTGAATATCACCTTTGGTTGCCAAGTTCGTGGCTTCCTCCAATCAAAAACTTCATGATAAACTTCAATATTTTCCATCGCTTCATTGAGTGAAAGCGGTACTGCTGTCAAGCTACTGGCTGCAAAGAAGATAGCAGAGGTTTGTCTCTAGAGATTTTCCCCGAAAGCCCTTAAAAAAGATAGGACATGAGCCGGGTGTGGTGGCGCACGCTTGTAATCCCAGCATTTGGGAGGCTGAGACCGGAGGATCCGGGTTCTCGGTCAGCCTGTTACCTAGTGAGGCACTCTGCAACTTAGTGAGACCCTGTTTCAAAATAAAGAATAAAAAATAGGGCTGGGGGTATAGCTCGGAGGTAGAATGCCCCTGAGTTCAATCACCAGTACCGCAAAAAAAAAAAAAAAAAAAAGATACGACATTTTTTTTTTAAGAACAACAATAGTAATAATGAAGACAAAATCTGTCACCACACTATAGAGTACAAAGTACAAATACTTGGCTAGCTAAACCATTATTCCATCTAATATTTGCATCACTATTTATACCATCGAAACATAAAAGAAGTGCTTGCAGAAGGGCCACTAAAATTTCAAAAGCATCATGCCTGCCTGTCCACTGAAAATGGCAAATTGCCTTCAGTTTTTTACCCCTCTCTTCAGTGTTTTGAAAAAGAACAGAAATTACGTTGTCAAGTTCTAAAAGCAATTGTGATTGATAGAAAAGAGAACAAACTCTTTTGATCATTCCTAATGCAATAGTAAAGTGTGAAGAAAGCTTGGGGATAATTCTCTAAAAGTCTAGAAACAACAACTTTCATTTTCGAGTTAAATCCACTAGATACAATTTAAGCTTGGCCACAATAATATTTCCATATTAGTCCCCACTTTTCAGTTACGGTAGTATGGAATTTCACAGCCAAAATTTCTGCATCAGCTTCATAAGTTGGGGAGTTCACCAATTCTACTCTCAGGTGATGAGATTCATCGACAAATCTCACCAACACAGGCAGGTGCTCTTCCCCGAGGGTTTCTTGCAAATGTCGCTCCCACAGATCCTAGCCTCCATCTATACTGTGTTCTTGACCAGAAGAGTGTGTTTACTGCAGTGGTTTCAAAGCACGTTCTCAGGACCTCTTCACTGTAGCAGTGCTTGAAAATTATCAGGAGTAAAGAGACCTTCTGGGATTTCATCAGCCTTCTGCCCATCCAGGGGTATGTTTTGTTTTCTCCTAAAAATTAAATTTTTAAATAAGGACTTTATGTATTCTTTCTTTCTCCTCGAGGGTTAAAGGCTAAATGTCCTCATCCTGCTCTTCACCCCCTTCTTCTGCACTGGGGTTCTATGCATTACTATTGTTTGTTTCTTTATGTTTTTGCTCCTGGTCAGAAGTTTTATCAACAGCTAAAGGCCTTTTTTACAAAAGGCATTCAGAAGCTGAGTCATTAACACTACCACTTTTTTTCTGTTTCAAGTGCCCTGATTTCATCTTCACTCAATTCTTTTTTTTTGCTTTCTGTGTCTACTGTGCGGGTTGTTCAGATGACTGGTAAGACCAAATATCTTTGATATTGCATTATCTCAAAGAACTATCCTGTAAGGACTAGTCCTACAGATCATAGAGGTTTCAAAGTTGTTGGCACACAATCTGATAATGTTTAGTTGATCAGCTGTTTTATCTTCCAAATCAGCTCCACCCTCTTCTGGCATCTGATGGTAATCTGTGGGAACCTGAAGAAGGCCAGGTCGGAGTGTGTGCTCTTCTGTGTGCAGTTGGGGCCCACTGCTGACCCAGCCCTCGTCTCCCACCTCCTCAAGGGCTTGGGAGGGGAGGTAGGCCAGCGGGGCCAGCATGGCAAGGCCAGCGCAGGGGAGGGGTCCCTCCTCAAATTTACTGAGCCCTTTAAATCTGTAAATGTGTGGCTTTTACCCACTTGTGGAAGTTTTATGATGTTTTCCCCAGAAACATTTTTACATACTTTTATTGGTGCATTATAATTATACAACTTAGTGAGGTTCAAAGTCATGTAAACAAACTTTCACACAGGTCTGGTGTGTTTCCTTCAGGTCCCGCCCCGCTATCCACCCATCTCTATACATAATAGCGAGGTTGCCAGTGATACCTTCATGCACGGGCAGAGCATAATTTGAACTGTTTCTTTTCATCAGTTCTTCCTTTTTCCCTTCCCACCTCCCTCTCTGTCACCTTGCACTATTCTGCTGTTCACATTCCTCAATTATCTAAAGCCCCTTTGGATTCCTGTTTTCCTTCTGGCTTCCACATATGAGAGAAAACATTTGACCCTTGACATTCTGATGGACCTCACTTAGCATAACATTTTTCTAGTTCCATCCATTTTCCTGCAAATGACATAATTTAATTTTGTTGTTCTTTGTTGCTGAGCAAAATATAGTGTGTATATATACCACATTTTTTATATCCATTCATCTGTTCATGGATGCCTAGGTTGGTTCCATAATTTGGCTAGTATGATTTTTGCTGTTATAAACATGGGTATGCATGTATCACTATAATATCCTTACTTTAATTCTTCTGAAAAGATACCAAGGAATGGTATCGCCAGGTCATATGGTGGTTGCATTCCTAGTCCTTTGAGGAACCTCCATGCCCATCTCCAGAGTGGTTGTACTAATTTGCAGCCCCATCAACAGTGGATAAGAGTTCCTATTTCTCTACATTCTCACCAGCATTTATCATTATTTGTATTCTTGACGATTATCATTCTAATTGCAGTGACATTTGCATCTTCCTGATTCTAACAATGTTGAACATTTTTTCACGTATTTCTTTTCTGCAGTTAACCTTCCTCCTCTTTCTTGGGGACTCCAACTGCAATCTGTGAGCTCACGTGGCCTCCCTCTCTGGGCTTTCAGCCTGACAGGGCAGAAAATTGAGTCTCTGGAAATTGTGTCTTAAGGTTGGAGTTATTGTTAAGCCTTGGAAGGAAGTAAAAACCTTGCCCTGGGTCCAATGTCTGGCTGGGTGCTCCCAGGTGCTTCCTGGGTCTCTTGGGGCTGGAAGTCAGGGAGGGACAGAGACACATCCCTCTGTAGGACATCACTCCAGCTCAACCCACTTCTCAGTCTCTGAACTGCAGGAGGTAGATCAAAGATGGGAGCATCTTTATTAGTGTTGGGACAACTTCTGCACTTCCTGCCAGGCCTACCTTCAATACTAATGCAAATGCCAATTTAATATAATCCAATGAATGCCACATATTTTCCAGAAAGAAAGATATGCTTCTTTTTCCTATTTTAACTTGATTGAATCTTTGGTGGTAATTTGTTGTAATTCTAGTGCTTTCTCTTTGGAAGACCATAAGTAAACAAGTTCAGCCACTAGTGGCATTCATTTGTTAATTTATACATAATATATACTGTTTACATATGATAAATAATAGCACATGATGTGCAGGAGGCTATGCTAGGTGCAGGGTAAATGAGAGAACACAAAACAGGGACAACTTTTTTTTTTTTTTTTGCTGTGTTGGGGATTGAACTCAGGGGCGTTCTACCTCCAAGCTACACTCCCAGCCCTATTTTTTATTCTTTATTTTGAAACTGGATCTCCCTAAGTTTTGGAGTGCCTCACAAGGTAGCTGAGGCTGGCCTCGAACCCGGATCCTCTGGTCTCAGCCTCCCAAATGCTGGGATTACAAGCGTGTGCCACCACGCCTGGCTTAGGGACAACTTTTGCCCTTAAAATTTTCTCCTTTTTTAAGCTGGTAATGGTGGTGCAGGCTTGTAATCCCAGCATTTGGTAGGCTGAGACCGGAGGATCTGGGTTCACGGCCAGCCTCAGCTACTTAGTGAGGCCCTCCGCAACTTAGTGAGACCCTGTTTCCAAATAAAGAATAAAAAATAGGACTGGGGGTGTAGCTTGGAGGTAGAATGCCCCTGGAGGTTCAATCCCCAGTACCGCAAAAAAAATTTAAAAAAAATCTTTTTTAAGATGATGGGGAAATTTGAGAGTAAAATGATAGGTGCCTTTGACATCTGAAAAAGAAGAAAGGATCTAATTTTATAAATATGGTGCCAGGAATAGAACTGGGACAAAGCAAGGGAAATTACAGGAAGTTCTATTTCTGTCATGGAGGAAATAATCATCCAGAGATCACCATTTTTCTCAAGGCAGAAGACAGGCCGCTTGGCAGGCAGGCACGTTGGATGAAGGGAAAATGGTCTACTTAACCAAAGACCTAGGATGTTTGTTTGAGCTGGATCCATTTTAAGATGCTTTCAAACTTTAAGATCACATGATTCTATAATATTCAATCACATACATAGAAAGCAAAGAAAGTAAGAAGTAGTATATTAATATAATAGCCGCACCACAATCCCTTTTACTAAAGCCCCACAATTATAACCTTCCAGTTTCATCCACCCTCGCCTTAGCAGGGACCCTCAGGGCCAACAACCCAGCCGCAGGACTCAGGGCCAAGAAAACAACACATCGCTCCATCTCAGGGCCTGGAGAGCGCCGTGCTCCCCTGCCGTGCTCCCCTGCCGTGCTCCCCTGCCGTGCTCCCCTGCCCCACACTGTGCTCAGCAGCAGCTGCTTTGTTCTTGTGAAGGCTGGTGGAAACTGAGGCAGGCTCCTGAGCAGTGTTTCTAAGTGCATGTGGTGGGAAATAGGTCAAGGCGTCTGAGGATGTGGAGGGAAATAGGTCAAGGCGTCTGAGGGGGCGCTGGGCCCTTCAGTACTACTTGAATCCCTGGGTCTGGCTTTCCTCAAGGACTTTTCAGGGCAACTCAGCACACTTGTCAGGCTCTGGCTTCAGACTGCAGCTGGGTTTGCCTCCTGGCTGTGGGGCATTGACTGCTGACTCGCCTTTCTGTGCCATGGTTTCTTTATAGAAGGAGAATAATGATAATAATAACCATAGGGTTAGTATTAGGATAAAGTAATATATTCGTATGGCTTATAAATATTTCACAAATCCCAGCTTTTATCATTACTGTCTCTGAGAAGATTTTCTTAATGATATTGTCAACACTGAGATTTTTTTTTAAAGGAAGATTTTTATTGGTAGAATATAATTATGCATCATAATGAGATTCACAGGCACACATCACTCGGTGTATGTCTCTCTGCATGCCTGCTCCCCACTCCCCTCCCTCCCTCCTCACACATGCTAGTGAGATGGGAGTGAAACCTTGTGTGGACACCACCTTATTTAAACCGTTCCCTTCCTCCAACCTTGTTTCTCCCCTCCCTTTTCCCTTCTCCAAATCCTCTTCCACCATTTTACTGTTTCTCTCCTCATTTGACTGAAGTCCCTTTTGCTCCCCCTTTTTGTTCTAGCTTCCATGAAAGAAAACACATGCCCTCGACTTCCTGGGAGTGAGGCTGATCTCAGCATAGTTCATTTTCCTGCACATGATGTGATTTCATCCTTCCTTACAGTTGGGTAAAATTCCGTGGTGTGTCTACATATCACAGTTTCATTATCTCTTTGTCTGTTGTTGTATCACAGTTTTGTTATCTATTCGTCTGTTGATGAACATCTAGGTTAGTTCCATAATTTAGCTATTGTGAACTGCTACCATAAGCATGGGTATGCATGAATTATTATAGTATTCTAACTTCAATTCCTTCCTAGTCTACTGAGAAATCTCCATCCTGATTCCCAAGGTCAACTCTGAGATTTCTTTCTTTCTTTTTTTTTTTTTTTTTTTCTTTTTTGTAGTACTGGGGATGGAACCCAGGGGCCTTCTACCTCCAAGCTACACCTCCAGCCCTATTTTATTCTTTATTTTGAAACAGGGCCTCACAAGTTGCTGAGGCTGCGATCCTCCTGTTTCAGCCTCTCAAGTACTGAGATTACAAGTGTGTGCCACCACGTCCGGCTCAATTCTGGGATTTCTGAGAATTACTGATCAACTATGAACTTTTAAGGAAAGAAAACCAAGAACTAAGGAGGTCAGAGGGAGTATCTGTTGAGACCACCTTTCCAGGTACAGGTGGTAACTTTTAATTGTGCAACCAGGCTGCTGACAGGACCTGGCTCTTACACTCGTGCTTTCTCATATCTATTTTCTAGATCTTTCTTGGGTTGGAGTCAGAGCCACCACCAAGGACAGGACACAGCTTAATCCTGGCCCCCAGGAGAAAGTCTCCAGGAAGTGCCCCACGTTCTCCTAGCAGACTAGGAATCTGTAAAGAACCAGGAGCCCTTTAATCTCTGGGCCTCAGGCAACTCACAGGAAAAGGGGATAACAAATGCCTGCCTTGGAGAATCCAGTGAGATCGTATCTTACCTGAGCTCTGATTTGGAATGGTGCTGTCCTTAGTCTGCCAGGGAACAGAGCTGCTCCTCTGTTGTAGCTCTCCTGGTGCACAGTTCTCTTTCAGGACCCTGCGGGGGTGGGGGGGGATGTTATTTTTCAGAGATGTCGATCTCTGTGACACAGTAGGCTCAAGACAGTAGGCTTGGTTTTAAAGAAGCCCCTAGACTACAACTTTACGACTCACTGTGATGCTTTCTCTGACCTGGAACAGCCATCTGGGGACTCAGGAGGACAGGATGTGGCTCTTGCTCAGATAACAAACTTGCAGCCACTGTGGGCCAGGAGAAGAGGCACTGCTGCATCTGGTGGAGCAGGAATCCCCCCCCCCCCCCACACACACATCCAGAATTCAGATAAACAAGGGTACAATGTGTTGGGGCCATTGCAACCTATTTTGCAAAGAATCTTATCAGAGTTTTCTCCTCCAGAGCCCTTCTCCCTCCCCTTGGTTCCTTTCCTGCTTTCCCTCCAGGGGAATTCTCTTGACCCAGTGACTTTTTTTTTTCCTTTAATAATCTCGGGAATGCCACTGCAGAGACCAGGGGCCTGGGGTCTATAAAAACACAGCTGAGCTGAGCTGAGCTGTGGAGCCTGATTTCCTGCCTCCCGCCCTGCCCTGTTGTCAGCGCCAGCGCCATGCTCTGCAAGGTCCTGCTCCTCCCGGTCCTGTGCGCCCTGGCCTCGGCCTTCCCTGCGTCGACCCCAGGTCAGTGCACCCTTGGGGGGCGAGTGTGTGTGTGTGTGTATAGAGAGAGAGAAAGGAGCTCTGCTGCAGGCTGTTAGGTGGCCCTGGGTAGACACCTGCTCGTCTTAGGCGGGGCTGGGCGGCCAGCTTTCAACCCTGTGGTTTAGGCTGCGGGTGTGAACTGTCCTCACCTGGGCGCCTGCCCGGCACCCAGCTGGGATCAGCAGGTGGTTGGGGAGTTGCAGGCTTTGCTCGCCCCGGTGCTGTTCAGGAGCCGGTGCCGCTGCTTCACTCGGGCAGCGTCCTGGGCAGCACGGCGAAGTTAAGAGCGGCAGCAGCTGCGGGGCCGCAGAGGTGGAAATCGGGGAGTCCGGAGCGGAGACGTGAGATCACGTTGAGGAAGGAAGAGATGGGCGTCCTCACACCCAGGGAGGAAGGTGCTCCCCAGGGTTCCCTCTCCTCCCTCCTTCCTGCTCCAGGTCTCCGGAGGAGGGGTGGATTGCATGTTGGAGCTGTTACCTGGCCTGGCCCGCTGCTGTGGGAGACAGCAGGGCGAGGGCATCAGGGAGCTGAGGACTTTGGCCTCTGCCAGGTGTCTGTCTCAGCCTCTGGGACCGGGCGGCCGTCTCCACCATGGCCCGAGACCGGCTTGGTACAGGACAGAACTACACAGTTATGAGGCAGCAGTGGGCAGCTGGCCGCAGACGCCGGGCAGGGTGTCCTGCGGGCGCTGACAGGCGGAGGCCTCGCCAAGTCCGTTAAGTAAAAGACAGCCGATCGCCTTGTGTGACGCTCAGAGGGAGCGTGGCTCCTTAGCCCCTTAGCTTCAGCTCGCGGCCTCCAGGAACCTGGGCGGATGGCAGAGGGGAGTCCTGGAACTTTCCTCCTGTTCCGGCCCGACCATACAGTCAGAGGTCCAACGCTCCTTGCTGAACTGTCCCCAAGGGAGGGTGGCGGGGCTGAGAGCGCACGGGGGAGCAGTCGGGCACTGACTTTCCGCCACGGGCAGAAGAGACGGTGGTGAGGCCACAGAAGATCCAGTGACCACCTGATGTCGGTGTGTCCCCAGAGGGAAGGGCTGGCCGGGGACAGGAAGGGTGTGGAGGGGACAGGAACCTGCTCGCTGGATGGTACCTGAGCCCTGCTTTTCTTCCGGCTCCTCCAGAATCAACCAGCGATGTAAGCACTGACGAGGAGTCGATCACTGGTCCCCCGGACTCCATCGCAGCCTTGGACCAGACCACCCACCTCGAGTCCACCACGGACGTGTACCCCTCGACTGTGGGTAAGTGAGGGTCGGGCCTCCAAGGAGGCTGGACGGGCATGGCTGGCCTCCACCCTCTGCGTTCCCGAGGGAGAGCCTGCTTTCCTCCGGGGCACTGGATTCCCACCACAGACTGGGGCCACACCTGTCTCCCATTTTGTTTTCCCAGGTTTCTCTACTGACGTGGTGACGGCCACCCCCACCTCTGCAGAGGAAGGCGGTGAGATCTTAGGTGAGGATTCTGTTTTCAGACCAAAAGGAAGCCTCCCAGCCTCCCTCTTCCTGTCTGTCTCACTGCTGAGGAAGGGCTTGTGGTCACTTAGGTTTGGGGTACCCCCGCTGGTTGAAGAAAGCCTTGTGGTAACTCATGTTTGGGGTATCCCTGCTGACTGAGGAAGATTAGTGGTCACTTATGTTTGGGGTACCCTTGCTTTTGAGGAAGGTCTTGTGGAAACTTATGTTTGGGGTGTCCTCATTGCTGAGAAAGGCTTTGTAGTAACTTATGTTTGGGGCGCCTGCATGCTGAGGAAGCTCTTGTGATTACTTATGTTTGGGGTACCCCTACTGCTCAGGTCTTCTGGTCACTTATATTTGGGGTGCTTCCACTGCTGAAGAAAGCCGTGTGGTCATTTGGGTTTGGGGTACCCTCTCTTGTTTGTTCTCTGAGGTGAAATAAACTTTTGCCAAAAGATCTTTGAGATTTGAGGAGAATGTCCACGTACACGTTTCCCCCAGAGGGTTTTCCACTGAAGGAATCTGTTGGCTGCCACCCGGGCTCCAGCCCGGTGTCGGTGCCCTGGTGTCTGGGGCCAGCCTCCGGCGGCTCTCAAGAGGACCCGCCTTGGTTTCTGTCTTCAGGGATGACTGGTGTTGATCACTTCCTTTTCCTTTGCAGATGATTACGATCCATCTCAGTCAGGGAGCTTTTTGAATGAAGACCTGGGTGTGGGTAAGTGTAAATTTCCAACAGGAGGAGAGAGGATTTCAACATCCGGTGTCCTGTCCACCCTCCTTCTCATGACTCGGCCTGCTTCCATTTTCTGTCCTCCACTTAGTGACCAGGTCTTAAGACTTCAGTGCTTTTATGCCTACCCTCCCAACAAACTCCAAGAGTTTTGAGTGGTGTCTGAGATTTTTGCTAAAGTGAGACTTTGGGCTTTATCTACAGAAGCAGATTTCAAAGTAATTTTGTTTTTTATGTCTACAAATAATAGCTAAGATTTACTGAGATCTGAGTTCTAGCACTATTGTACGTCTTTTGAAGGGTTACCTATAGTAGCTGAGGAAACCTAGAAATTGCATTTTAACGGAAGCTGAAGAACCTACGACAGGGGATGGTTGTCTGGCATTAAATTCTTGCTCTCACACTAATTGTCTTCTTTCTAGAATATGCCTAACTTGTGTAATGGCAGGGAACCTCAGTATTGTACTGTAACTACCCAAACTGTGGTGGTTAGTTAATAAATCAACAATGTCCCCTGGCTCTGCTTCCCTATAATCCCCACACACTGGGAACATTTTCCTGTTTCACCTCCAGAGCAAGAAAGAATTTCTTTCATTCCTGAGGCATCTGCTTATTTCTTTTCCTTCCTTCCTTCCTTCCTTCCTTCCTTCCTTCCTTCCTTCCTTCCTTCCTTCCTTCTTTCCTTCCTCCTCCTCCCTCCCTCCCTTCTTTCTTTCCTTCTTTCCTTTTTTTTTTTTTTTGTGGTACTGAGGATTGAACCCAGGACCATTCTACCTCTAGGCTACGCTCTCAGTCCTATTTTTATATATTTGTTTTGAAACAGGGTCTTACTAAGTTGCTCAGGCTGGCTGGGTCCTCACTAAGGCTTCAAACCTGTGATCCTCCTGTCTCAGCCTCCCAAGTACTGGGATTACAAGTGTGTACCACCACACCCAGCCCATTTGTTTATTTATCAAGAAATGTTTATTGTTTATTGATGTTTATTGTTTATCAAGAGATGTTTTCTAGCCGGGCATGGTGGTGCACGCTTGTAATCCCAGCATTCGGGAGGCTGAGATCGGAGGATCCGGGTTCACGGCCAGCCTCAGCTACCTAGTGAGGCACTCCGCAACTTAGTGAGACTCGGTTTCAAAATAAAGAATAAAAAATAGGGCTGGGGGTATAGCTTGGAGGTAGAATGCCCCTGAGTTCAATCCCCAGTACTGCAAAAAAAAAAAAAAAAAAGAGATGTTTTCTATCTGGGTATGGTGGGCACACCTGTAATCCCACTATTTGGGAGGCTGAGGCAGGAGGATCGCAAGTTTAAGGACAGCCTCAGCAATTTAGCAACACCCTCAGCATAGTGAGGCCCTGTTTCAAAATAATAATAATGATGATGATAATAATAATAATAATAATAATAATAATAATATAAAATGACTGAGGATGTAGCTCAGAGGTAGAACATACCTGGGTTTAATCCCTAGAACCACCAAATAAAGAAAAAAAAAAAAAGAGAAAGAAATGATTTGTGACTATGGTGATGACCAATAAGTTAAAAATCTCCTGTTTCTAACAGAAGAGATGGACCTGGATATCCTGTTTCTTCGACTAAGAAATGTACTTAATTATTTATATAACATGTCACTGCTGTTTCTCTCAAAGCCCGTATGATTAGAAGGGCAGGTAAGGCCTACGAGCACTGTTTCTTTTCTTCATTCTTGATCTTTGTGGGGCTTTAGGGAGAATTTCCCAGACAGACTCAAGAAGTGAGGCTCGGGTGTTCTGTCCTGTTTCATTAACCTTGGGCGTCTTGTTCAATTAGCTGAAAATATTTTGGGGGAAAGAACAGAGATGATGGTAGCAGCATATGAAGGCACACGCTACCCTTGGGAGATTCTGATGTGGCTTTCACCAAATACTATGCTACTCCCTCCTGTAGTTTAGCACTGGCAGAATGACCTGGAGGTATAGTTTAGCACTGGCAGAATGACCTGGAGGTGGCAAAAAGCAAAATGTTGCTGCAGATTCGTTGGAATCCTGTATATGTAACATACTTGGGGCTGTTAACAGAATGCCGGACACTTAGTAGAAGTGAAGAGAAACCATTTCTCTACTTAATTGCAGGCCAGACCAGCACCTCCACAGGAAACAACCTGTTTCTCTAAGTGAATCTTTGTAAGTTTCTTTGCTTTTGCCTCTGATTTCTTTCTAGAGATTTGATACCCTTTTGGGTACTGGCTCCAATCTACTAGGAGTCCAAACCTAACAGCAGAGAGGTTAAAGACAATGTCTTCCCTTCCTGAGCTTTATCTTCCAAACCCGATGGCCTGGGTTTTCAGCGACCAAACAGACATAAAATAAACAAGGCCTCTCCCTGTATTTTTTCCAAGATTCCTTTCTTCCTACCTCTCTGGAATGTGAGACTCCAGTCTAGTCCATGGAATCTTACCCAAGAGATAAGCTGAAAAAAAGCCACCACATTTTCTGATGCATGGATCATCTAACTGGGTATAAAACCCCAAGCTGGGCATGGTGGCGCAGTCCTGTAATCCCAGTACTTGGGAAACTGAGGCAGGAGGACTGCAGTTTTGAGGTCAGCCTTGGCAACTTAGCGAGAACCTCAGAAACCCAGTGACTATCTGTTTCAAAATAAAAAATGAAAAGGGCTGGGGGTGTAGCTCAGAGATAGAATGCTCCTAGGTTCAATTTCCAGTGTAAAATAATAATTTTTGTTTATGAAAATTCCAAAGTTGTGGGGCCCTGAATAAGAAGGTACAGTTTTAATACTGCACCCCATTCTTGGTTTTTTTTTTTTGTTTTTTTTTTTGGCAGTCCCTAAAGTGGTTTCTTCATGCAATAAAATAGATATCAGGACAGTGTATAAATATCATATGTATATATATGTAATTTAGAAAATGAAGCAAATTCTCTATTAACTGTGACTCTCACCACTTTCTGAGAAGACTGGAACTTTTGAACCCACCGACCACTGCCCCGCTGCAGACGGCCCAGCTGTGGAGAACGCTCGTGGCATGGGACGTGCGCAGCTGCAGGCCGGCACTGGGCTGCTCCTGGACGGGCGGTGTCGCCTACCGACTGGAAAGCGGCTTTCCCTCGCTCTGTCCCCTTTGACCTGGGCTCAATAAACCTCCACCGGAGTTGCATTTTGAGAGTGTCTTTATTTCAGGGGGGAAGAGATTGCTGACTTGCTTTCTGTTAATCCTCCTGCTAAGTTCCTTCCTCTCAGGCCCACCGCTTGTCAGGGGCCACAGGAGAGCCCGACGGCCCCGAGGGAAGTCAGTCAGCTGTCCTGGTGCTGCGGTGACAAATGCCCAGGCACTCAGTGGCTTGAAGCAGCATGGTTTTTCTTCCTGTGGCTTGTAGCTCAGAAGTCTGAGCCAGGCCCCCTGGGGCCAAGTCTGTGTGTCAGGTGGATTCCCTTCTGAAACTCTGGGGAAGAAGGCCACTTCCTCACCTGCATTCCTTGGTCCTCTTCCACCTTCAGAGCCAGCGGCGATGGCAGTGGCGGCCTGTACTTCACTCTGGCAGGAACCCTCAGGTGTCCCCTTCCATCCTTGGGAAGTTTGTCATTACAGTGGGCCCGCCTGGGTAAGCCAGGGTAATGGCTCTGGTTTCAGGTCACTTGATTAACAGCCTTAATTCCTCTTTTGTCATGGAATTTAAACTGGTTTCTAGTTCTGGGAATTAGGTATGTATTTTGGGGAGACCATTATTATCATGTTATAGACAGGATAACATCGTACCTCTCTTGACCTGGTTTGGGATGGTAGAGAGGGGGAGGGGAAAGAGAGTTTACCCAGGCTTTATTTATTAATTTATTTTATTTTGTAGTATTGAGGATAGAACCCAGGGGCATTCTACCTCTGAGCTACAACCCTAGCCCCATTTTATTTTGAAACAGTCTCCTTAAATTACTGATGGCCTCACTATGTTGCTGAGGCTCACCTTGAACCTATAATACTCTTGTCTCAGCCTCCCAAGTACTGGAATTACAAGCGTGGGTCACCACGCCTGGTCCAAGCTCTTTTCATGATTACACTAGATTTTTGCAAAGAGTAAGTATGAGAGTATGTAAAAATTAATTGATATTGCAAACATTTGCACTTTGTAGTATACATATATGCAATATCGTAAGTGACAATCTACAATAGCAGAAATGTCCCATGAAGATGCTTCTGTCTTTAAGTTGGGGGCCATGAATCCTGTAAGTGGCGTTCGGACAAGGTATCAGGGAGAAATGGGTTCTAATTGTGGCTGTGGTCGGCCACTTATGAATCCAGCTTCCTCTTTGAAAATGAGTCAGTTCCATCAAATAACTTCAGAGTTCCTTTTGCTCTGTAATATACTCCAACAAATAATACACCAGTGTTTATTTTATTTTATTTTATTTTTTTGCGGTACTGGGGGTTGAACTCCGGGGCATTCTACCTCCGAGCTATACCCCCAGCCCTATTTTTTATTCCTTATTTTGAAACCGGGTCTCACTAAGTTGCGGAGTGCCTCACTTAGGTAGCTGAGGCTGGCTGCGAACCCGGATCCTCCGGTCTCAGCCTCCCGAATGCTGGGATTACAAGCGTGCGCCACCA